>CM069863.1:15035691-15268191 GCA_036172795.1 Pelodytes ibericus | reverse complement strand
TTATCCTCTGAACGACAGCTGCCATGTTTCCATAGGAAGCAGGCAGCCGTCTGGTCGGCGACTGGCTCTCTTTGATAGCGCAGAGAGAGAGACCCTCATTTTTGCATGGGATCAGCAAGGGGGAACCCTGCTGATTCCATGCAAAAAACGAGGGTCTCTCTCTGCACGGGCAGCGAGAGACCCTCACTCTTGGCTGTGAGAGCAGGGCGAGCCCCCGCTCTGATTGGCTGTGTGCGTGCTGACGTTTGTCAGCACGCGACAACCAGGAACTGCTGTGTCTCGCATGGGAGACACAGAAGTTAGTAAACCCGCGTGTATCTATTAAGATAGATGTTGGGTTTACTTACAAAGACTGGGACATGTTTTGTTTAACCCTTGCTTCCTTCAAGGAAGCAGGGGGTTAAACAATGTATAATGTTCCTTTAACAGGCACTCAACATGGAAACGTCCTGCATCATGTAAAGACTTCTTATCCCTACAAACTGCAAATAAAGTAAAATAGAGTCACTGCTGTTGCTACAGCCCTGCCCATCTCTAAAAGCCATCCTAATGCCAATGAATTTAGAGGTCCCGAAGAAATTATTTTCAATGTAAAACTAAAGAAGAAATAGAAATTTTTAAGAATAAAAAAAAAAAGGTGAACTTCACATAACCCATCACACAACAACCAGACCACCAAGACCATGTAATGCTACAAAATGCAAAACAATAATAATTAAATATAGTTGTATTTGCAACTGAACATTTGAATTTGAGACTTTGAAATACATATTTGTGCTTCAGATAACTAAACATCTTTTTCTGTTAAACACCAAAAAGCAAAGAAGAATTTAATGACCTCGAATGCACCTTAACATTAGATACTCATATTCTCATCGGCTATGCAGGTATAATACCCTAATACATAATTAAAGGCCAGACAGTTATACTGATTTATACGGAGGTGGGGGGTCATCATTAAATAAAAAGAATTTAACACTAAGAAGAGCAGAATTAATTTCTTGCCATGAACCCGGTGTTAAGTGGCTCGTCACGTCTCTAAAAAAACAAGAAAAAGAAGCTTTATTCCCCAAAATATAAAATAAAAAAAAAAATTCGAAAAAAAATACAAAAGAGAAAAAAACATTTGAGAAAAAATAATGGTTTTGTCAACAAAACTCTTCAAAATGAGAAAGAAAAACTAGAGAAAACATTTATCTTTCATCAAATCTTAAAATTATTTTTTTATTTTTATAAAGCATTTAATTTCACAATTTTCTTTTAACACAACAATGCGCCATCGATCTCTGAAAAAAGATATCCCTACGTGATAGAATAAGCCCCAATGCTCTCTTTGTAAAACAATTGTGTAGCGTAGAAAGGAGGTGCTAAAGTAAAGGATATAACTCAAATAATTGTAAAGTCAGAGCACAGACATAACGCGGCCTGCCACTAGACATCAGGGAGCCGTGAGTGCTGGCTGAGACCTCCTTTTTGGGCACTTGATTTACACTTAGTGCACTGTCACTTTGGTTTTATAGCTGTTGTACTTTTTGGGCACTTTGCTGCTTTGTGTGCCACCTTGTAAGCATTAAACACCCCTTCCCATTTTTCATTCCCTTTCTACTAGCTGCAATACTTATGTTTTAAATAAATTACCTTTTAAATTATCATGCATGCTGTGTCTCTGCCCAAGCAGGGATTATGTGAAGCAGCAGCTGCCAGAGTGAAGGGGAGGAGACCAGCTTGCGAGAAAGGAAGAGAGCAGACCAAACCCCTCTAACAGAAAGGGTTGTGCAGCACTACTCTGCCCGCCACATGTCTGTCCTGCTCTCCATGTGGTAAACCAGCCCCAACAAGCTTATTGTCTCCCTCTTTCCCCTGCTGCAGCTTCTGTGGCCATGTTGGCATTACCGGAGGGGACAAGTACCTCCTCTTCTGGACACCTTTGGCTTTAATTATAATCAGCTGTTATTCCATTCTATTCAGTGAGGCATTGCTTCTATCACATCTAGTGGCTTCCAATATGACATGATGACAAGACCCTTTCCAGCTCCAGAAAGCCTCGTAGGGCCGGCTCGACTGAATGAGCCAAGACTGAGTTGCTAAGTAAATATTTGGTATGCACCAATTCTATGTTTTTCATTTTTTGGCCAAATGCCTAATTCGTCTTAAAAATATTCCGTTAAACAGTGAATTCAATGCAGAATGATAACGAACAGTCACTGGCAGGCCTCTAGCAGGGATATTGACTCATGTGTGGGGTCCAAGCATGCAACCTGATGGGAGTATGCAGTGGGAATAAGGGAGGAGTCTGAGCAACAACAACAAAAAGATGAATAGGTTTATTAATTAATAAGCACTTAATGCGTGTTAGCTGAAGAGTTTAATGTGGGTTTGTTTTATTTTTAGGGTTTAATCACTTTATTAAACTAGGTTTCCCAGACGGCTCAGTCTAGAACACTCGATTCCACCGCAAATACTCACAACATCCAATGAGTTCATTTCTCTCCTCGACAGAAAGCCCAAGTACTGACATTTAATGTGGACAAGTGCAAGATTATGCACCTTGGGCGTACAAACCCAAAAGCAGAATATAGACTATTTGGTACAGTCCTAACCTCAACATCTGAGGAAAGGGATTTAGGAGTAATAATTTCATAGGACTTGAAGGTAGGTAGGCAATGCAATAGAGCAGCAGGAAATGCTAGCAGAATGCTTGGTTGCATAGGGAGAGGTATTAGCAGTAGGAAGAGGGAAGTGCTCATGCCATTGTACAGAGCACTGGTGAGACCTCACTTGGAGTATTGTAACCAGTACTGGAGACCGTATCTCCAGAAGGATATTGATACTTTGGAGAGAGTTCAGAGAAGGGCTACTAAACTGGTTCATGGGTTGAAGGATAAAACTTACCAGGAAAGGTTAAAGCATCTTAACATGTATAGCTTGGAGGAAAGACGTAACAGGGGGGATATGATAGAAACATTTAAATACATAAAGGGAATCAACACAGTAAAGGAAGAGAGTATATTTAAAAGAAGAAAAACTACCACAACTAGAGGACATAGTCTTAAATTAGAGGGGCAACGATTTAAAAGTAATATCAGGAAGTATTACTTTACTGAGAGGGTAGTGGATGTGTGGAATAGCCTGCCAGCAGAAGTGGTAGAGGTAAACACAGTCAAGGATTTTAAGCATGCGTGGGATAGACACAAGGCTATCCTAGCTATAAGACCGGGAACGGGGGACTAATAAAAGTACTGAAAAAAAAAAAAATTGGGCAGACTAGATGGACCGAATGGTTCTTATCTGCCGACACATTCTATGTTTCTATGTTTCTGTTTCTATGTTTACTGGATGGTCCATATCAAAACTAAAAGCCCGCCACCTGTAGGTGAGCCCCTGTAAATGCATTTAGTATTCATGGAATTGGTTATTTATTGGATCAGTATTAGCTTTTTAGCTTTTTAGCAAGCTCGGGTCACATCTAGACAAGGGTATATATGTCCCATTCAACAGCAAATGGTGCGCACCTGTAATTAAATGACGTATATTAAATCCAATAAACTAACATTCCCATGCTGCTCAAATTATAGTATATACAAAGTAATTCAGAGTCTCTAAACATGTGACTCCAGTACTCACGTCTGGCCCCTTATAATCTAACAGGTTTTTATATTGATTTATACTTTATAGTTTTTGTATAAATCGATGGCCCCACATTCTTGAGGGGGAAAGCTTTGAGTGCACACCTGACCGATCCAATGAACAGCCTGTCTGATGATGGACGATGACATCATAAGTCTGACGGTGCTTTGGTTGTTTTTGCGTCAGGAGTTGATCGGGACACATCGACCGATACGCGATCAGGGTTTCTACAGATCCTGTGGGTCCCTGCAGAAATAGCGCGAGCCTTCGCAACATCACGCGGGACCAAACGTTCAGGTATGTCGCATCTTAGTAAAACGTTCTCAGTGCTAACTTTGAGCGACAGCTACATATTCCCATGTCAGACTGAAGCCGCTCACAAGTGGCAGGGTTTCAGCAGCGGTATCCGCAGCACAGCTCATGGATGGACATGTTAAAGTCAGGATGCTTTATGCCGTCCTATAGGCACCTGTGAATTAGATCAGCATAGAATGTCCTACAAGCGCTAAAGGGATTAATCCGGGATCAGGACGACCTTATCCTGCTAATCTCAGTATTGGCTGGGTTGTAAAGATCGTCAGTAGAATCAAACTTTAAGAAATCCCTCACTTCTTCAAAGAGGCTTAACTAGTCCTTCAATTAGAAAGTCTTCAGTGATGCCACCAACAGAGCTCACACAATCCACCCACATGGTACAGCCTGGTATTGCCTGGACTTTTAAAGTCCCATTTGTTTCTCCTGTGCCCCAGTGCTCACTCTACCTTTGCAAAAAAAAATAAAAAAATGTTAGTGGTCTAAGCTTGTCACAATCTGAAATACTGTAAATGTTTAATACGGTGGTCACTAACCCGTTGGAAGCGTGCTGACAGTACAGTGCGTTGGCAATGAACCTGTCTTATTGAAAGGGCAAAAAGCTTTAGAAAGTTTGAGGCGGAACCTGATTTTGTGTTCACTCTGGACACTGTTTGAAGCACCACGCAAACAGATTTAAATGAATGTAAATAAAATATGATTAAATGATCATTACATCAAGGTGGTTCCTTAGTAAGCAGTTGACGGCACACCTTACACAACATGCCGTGTAATAGAGATCTGTGACTCTCATCTTTTCTCCAATCCTTTAAAACATTACAGAAAACAATATTAAACATTTAACCGGAGTGTTTGATCATGTTAACAGTACAATACTGGGACTATTGTTACTCTTACGTTTGGCTAGTACAACAGCCCTTTTAATTTCTGACAGCACCTTTTGTTCTCACGGTAAGTATTATCCGCGGTATCCTATTACATCATAATGAGATGACTTCACTTTATTCATTACAATATACATTTTAAAAAGTATGATTAGAGTGCAACCTTTGTTCAGGAACAACGAAAAAAGATGAGGCAATTTACAAAGTAATACTGTGCTAATTAAATGGGGTGGTGCGACTGTTAATTCTAAACAAGGTCATTTTAATTGATCAGACGCTAGTGATGTTATCAGGGGTGAGATCCCCAGTTTACAAGAGATCGGTCTTAACAGAATTAAATAAAGAAGGGCTTGTGGGGGGGTCACAGGAGCCCCTACAATGTGCAATGTTGGATAAGAAGAAAAAAAACCTCTTGTAGAAGCATGTGTGACCACATGTTAGTACCTCTTGGACTGGTGGGCCAATAACTCCCCACTTTACAGGCGATCCCACATTGTATTGGTCCGTGTTCCATTGGGTCTACAGTCCCAATCATAGGTTATGGTGAGAACTTTTCTATATGCTAAGAAAAATGGTAAAAATAGCCTTGTTCCACCGGGACACCGAAACCAAGGTTATGAAAGAGTAGCGCTTTAGCCAATGTATAATGCTAACTTTGTTACGGTTCCACATACATCTGCCCGTGACGCCAGGCGTAGCAGGATTTGAAACCGTGGTCCTTAACGGGTGAGTCTGTCATGTCACACCAGCATCCCTAGTGGTTATTGTTGCAGTTCCACAAGTTCCCACCAACCTCTTCAGTTGCCACTAAGCTGCTGCAAGTGCATAGCAGGCGATTTAATCCTTCTTCATCTATTCCATTATTCTATTAATCCTTCTTAGGGCTTCGATATAATCCACTTCCAGCCCAGCTTTGCCTTCGGATATTTCTATGAACCGAAAGACATTCGGTTCATAGACATTTGGTTTATAGAATACATGTAATGCTATTGCTATTCTATAAAAAGAAAGTCTATAAACAGAATGTCTTTCGGTTTATAGACTTTCGGCTTATGGAATACATGTAATGCTATGGGCTTTCTATAAACCGAAGAAGAAATTCTTATGAATGGGGACTCTATTTCGGTTTATAGAAAGCCAATAGTATTACATGTATTCCATAAGCCGAAACTCTATAAAGTCTATAGAATACATGTAATTCTATTGCTATTCTATAAACCGAAATAGAGTCCCCATTCATACGAATAGGTCACTTTCTTTGTTAAATATTTACAATTTTTAGAGCATGTAACTTTGCCATTGAAATATGCATTAAGTATAAAATAACATCATTATCTAATGAAATGGATCTAATATGCTCCAATACTGCTTCATAGTGAATCGGTCATCCACAGAAATTTGTGAATGACATGTTCACATTCAGGTAGGTATGAGCACTTAGTCTATATATTTACCCGAATCCACCAAAATAAGAGTGAAACGGATGCAGGTGTTCACGTTTTCGTAGATGGACACTGCAATGCCTTTGGCATAGAGGTTGGAAAGTATAGACAAAATACTGTGATAAAGGAATTTCTACAGGTGTGTTTGCAGTTTTGCTAGCGCAACGTATAGATACAAATCGTTTAACCACTATAGGACGACGACTAATTATTACTTTAAAATGGACCTGTCATCCATAAGGAGGGTGGCCACACTGCAGTTTTATTCAGGGAAGGTTAAGAGAATTGGGCGTTTCAGGGATGTATTAAGGAATATGTCGTCTGTCCTGAAGTCTTTATTGTACATATTGCAGCCCTGGAGCGTGCATTTTTCATAAGCATCCCTGAATAAAACTCTGATGTAGTCACCCTATCCACAAACCCAGTGGATAATAGGTTCACATCCAAATAGGTCTTTGCTCATAATCTACATATTTCTTGTACGTAGAGATATACCTTATTCTCAAGGTGTCTGCAGCACAGAACCGCACACATTGCCAAACCCTGACTGCCAGCATGCTCCTCGATGGATGCAAAATGTATAAAATAATTTCTACAATCTGGCACCTCGTTATGCTCTCTGACGCCTTGCCATATCACGTGTACATGGCATGGTACACAAACATCCAAACATAGAATGTGTCGGCAGATAAGAACCATTCGGTCCATCTAATCTGCCCAATTTTCTTAATTCTTTTATTACTCCCCAGTTCCCAATCTTATTTCTAGGATAGCCTTGTGCCTATCCCACGCATGCTTAAACTCCTTCACTGTTTTTACCTCTACCACTTCTACTAGATGGCTATTCTATACATCCACTACCCTCTCAGTAAAGTAATACATCCTAATATTACTTTTAAATCGTTGCCCCTCTAATTTTAGACTATGTCCTCTAGTTGCGGTAGTTTTTCTTATTTTAAATATACTCTCTTCCATTACTGTGTTGATTCCCTTTATGTATATAAATGTTTCTATCATATCCCCCCTGTTACGTCTTTCCTCCGAGCTATACATGTTAAACTCTTGCGTTAGACAGAGTGATAGAGCAGGGTACGGATTGGGTTAAGATCGCCTATGTTTAACAACACGTTTTATTCAAGTGTAATCCTGCTGTGTGTTTATGCCCCAGTTTCATTAGTCGTAGCAAAATAAAAGGTGGTTTATCTGAAATATTCCTCAATTGCACCGCTATTACTTAATTTGTAAATGAATGGTAATTTACTGGTTTGCCACTTATCCAGCATGCACTCTGCAATTACTGTCAATCTCCAAGGTAATTCCACAATCTCGGCTTGCTTTCCGCGAGTATTAACATTTTCATTCACGAGGAGGAACCGTTCTTTTCATATATATATGGTTTTAGAGCATCAGGGATGACTGACAAAACAGGGAGAAAGGCAAGAGCTGACTCCAAATTATGGCGTTCAAGCTGCTCATTTGTCCAAGTGTAATTTATAAAATATAGTGTATGCACCACCTGCGGTCATGGCTCAAATCAATAAGGTCATTTTACGGTATTTGCTGCAAAACGCTAACAAAACTGATAAATACTTTTACACATTCCAGGTATTGTTTTAGCATGCCAAAAAAAAACATGTGGATGTTGTTAAATCTAAGACTAAATCCATACCTCCCAACGTCCCCGTCCCCCCCGGCGAATAGGAACAGTCTTAACCGCGCATCTCTCACTCTGACAGCGCTCATGTGCAGCAATCCTTCTCCTGTGTCTCAGAATCAGCTTGAGATCGCGGTACTGTGGTTCTTATACTTTTTTTTCTTATACCAAAAAGAGGGACAGGGGTAGAACTCAGCGGGACAGACCCCAAAAATCGGGTCCATTCAAAACTCCGATTTTTGATAGTAATCTTCACGAATGTGGCTTTTTTGTTTTTTAACCTTTTTCCTATCTTATTTAATTTGGACAGTAATCGGAAGACACCTTTCATTCAGTTATGTAATACCTTACCTTTGAGATGCCTTTGCATTGAATCCACTAGAGAGGCGGATCAAAGACTAGTTGAGGTGATCATATCATCTCACCAATCTAACTATACATTGTACGGCGACAAACCTGGTGAGTTTGTGTAGTGGAGGTAAGAATATGCACTACCCTACTGACAGCTAACTGGACTTCCTCCAGCACATGGCAAAGGTTTTGGTAGCAGTATAGACTTAGCTTGTGTGCCCGGTAGATAGTAGGCAAGGTTAAGTTCTATTTTCAAGATTCGGGACACCCCTCCGCTCTTGCAATCAGCTTCAACCCGCCATGCACTCTCAAAGTGCACGAAACGCGTAAAGGTGATAGTTGGAGGATTTGGTCTGTAGCCGCTCACACAAGATAAGAATCAACACGATTCATTATTACCATCCTGCGATGTGCGTTTCTATGCCGTCTTCTCCTTTTGATAGAAGGTCAAGTTCTCACTAGATGGACCATATCCAACAACACCAGATATTCATAAAGCTACAGAAAAATGGGACGTTTTTAACCAGGCACCTAGCGTGCCATTATATTATTTTTCACGTAGGAGGCCAGAGCAATATGCAAGCAGTCTATTCCTTTACATTACACAATCTCCACGGACGTGTATCATTTTAACAGAGGCTGCAGAGAACACTTCTCCTGTTTGTCCGTACAATTCCAATGCCCTACGGTAATTGGGAACTACACGAAGATGGCATAGCGAGTGTGGAGGCTTGTACAATCAACACAAAATTTGATTTTCTAAATGCTGCCGAAACACACAAATTATTTTGAGCAACGAACATAAAAACTTCATGGTTACAGATTATTATTAACATTGCCGACAATGATGTAAACATAAAAAAAAAAAGTAAATACCAAACAATTAAACAACTTGCTAGAGACAAAATACTTCAGTAGGATGTCAGTCAGCAACAGTGAAGTGACAACAGTGCTTTAATTAAATTTGAGACTGTTTCCAATTAGTTAGTCTAGAGCACGGCAGGATTCATGCCTGTCTATGACTCAGTAAGCTGAGTCATTCGGCACAAAACTTTTCTAACAGAGGAAGAAATATCCAAGAACTGGCAAGGATGCGAGATCAAAACAGAAAGCAAGTTCAATGACCTTCTCAGCAAAAGCCTTAGCGTTATTTTTAGAGAAGGAATAACAGAGATGTAAAAAGGTATATGCATAGATCCAACCTGATCATGCGTGGTCCATTCTATCACTCTGTCTAAAATGGAGCAGAAAATCAAGACGTATACAGAATTAATTACACGGAACAACCAAGTAATGACAGTGGTGTATCTTGGTTTTGTGCTGCCCTATGCAGACAAAATTCGGGCACCCCCCCACAACATGCCCCATCACACACGTTGCACAGCCACGACATGCCCCATCACCCACATTAAATACCCAATCACCCCAATACATGCCCCCATCACCCACATTGCTTCCACACTAAATGCCACATCACCCCCATTACGTGCCACCATCACTCTCATTATATACCTCCACCACCCTGATTAATTGGAAGGAGCTAAAGATTGCTGAAGGGTGGGGGAAGGAGTGAAAATGTTTGAAGCACCAGAAATGTTCTTTATCACCCTCTGGCAGAGTGCCGCCCTCTGGCAAAGTGCCACCCTAGGCAAGTGCCTTCTTTGCCTTGTGGAAGATACACTACTGGGTAATGGGAATAGACTTAGGTAATTAGGAATGTAAAGATGTTTTCGTGGAGACCGAGGGAGCAACTCGCTAAAAAAGTTCTGGTGAGCGTTTCATCTCAACGATTCGCCTATGTACTGTGCAAGGGACAAAACCTGGTGAGTTTGATACCTTCTTTTAAAAAAATAAAGATTCAGCTATGCATTATCCATGGCCAGCTTTGCTCTTCAGGAGAAGCTCACCAAGTTTGTCCCTGCACAATATATAGTTGAGTTGGTGGGATGACATTTTTAATGAAAATACATACATAAGTGCTTGAAAAATTAAAAAAAAAAAGCCAGGAAAGGTTAAAGCATCTTAACATGTATAGCTTGGAGGAAAGACAAGACAGGAGGGATATGATAGAAACATTTAAATACATAAAGGGAATCAACACAGTAAAGGAAGAGAGTATATTTAAAAGAAGAAAAACTACCACAACAAGAGAACATAGCCTTAAATAAGAGAGGAAAATGTTTAAAAATAATATCAGGAAGTATTACTTTACTGAGAGGGTAGTGGATGCACGGAATAGCCTTCAAGTAGGAGTGGTAGAGGTAAACACAGTGAAGGAGTGTGAGCATGCGTGGGATAGACACAAGGTTATGCTAGATATAAGATAGGGAAAGGGGGACTTATAAAAAAGTATTTAGAAAATTGGGCAGACTAGATGGACAGAATGGTTCTTATCTGCCAACACATTCTATGTTTATATAAATCACAGAAACTTCATATGAAGAATCCATAAAAAAAAATATTTAAAAGTATAAATATGAATATCAATGACTGTCAGTGTCCTTATTATGGTTCCTGAAGTATGAATTCATATATTAATGTATCCTGATATTTGAATAACTCAATATATAATTCATACGTCATAGATACTCTTATTTACACAGTTTATTGTTTATATATTACAGTTTATTATGTTTAAAAATAATATTAGGAAGTATTACTTTACTGAGAGGGTAGTGGATGCACGGAATAGGCTTCTAGTAGGAGTGGTAGAGGCAAACACAGTGAAGGAGTTTAAGCATGCATGGGATAGGTATAAGGCTATCTTAGATTTAAGATAAGGCCAGGGACTTATGAAAATATTCAGATTTTCCTTGGGAATGGAAAGGATAATTGAAGTAGGAGATTATGGTGTTAGGCAGGTGACTAGAGATATATTCACATTCAAGTTCACTTCTATTAAATGTGCTAAGTGTGTTTAAAAAAAACAACAGTTCTGCAGTATATCTAAAGGCAGGACCTTTGAAATTAAAATGATTAGCTGCACCACAAAAAAGTTACATAGTAACTGCGGTACGCATGTGGAGCACAGCATGTGGGACCTCCGATTAAAGAAAGAATATTAGAACATCTAGGTGGAATTACAAATAAAAGTATAAAAATGAAACGACCAAAACATTGTGCCAGTTGCCTGAAGTTCTCTTGGAATACATTATTCTTCCTGGGTACAGATAAAAGTGAGCCAAACTGGTGAGGTGACAAAGTGTTAAATACTGATTTTGATATCAGTGAGATGTCTAAATCTGGTGGAATCACATTATAAAATTCTAAACAGGATGTATCTGGTGCCATCCCGCCTGGCGGTGATGGGGCGCGGGGCACCGGATACATGCTGGAGATGTAATAGAGATAGAGGGGACATGCTACATACATGTTGGGCATGCCCACCCCTTAAATCGATGTGGCAGGAAATGTTGGGGAAGTTTCTATGTATGACTAATATTCCGCTGTTAAATAAGGCGGAGATACTTCTCTTGCACTTAAATCTCCCAGGTACTAAGGAATGGGAGAAGGCTTTTATCCTACATTTTTTAACCGCAATAAAAGTGTCAATAGGTAGACTATGGAAATCACCACAGGTCCCGAGTTGGGTGGAGATTAAGAAACAACTAGAATATCAATTTAAGATGGAGAGAGGAATTTCACTCTACCAATCAAAAAAACCTAAAAAAGGTAGAAAAATGGGATAAATGCCTAGAACTCCTAACTCGGGACTTGAGATGAAACATAGTAGACGCGTTTGAACTGTAGATCACTGATCCACATGAAATATGGTAAAATAAAAGGTGAACAGCGGCTAGATGGCTTTTGGGTCCCCCGGTTTCTCTCCTCGATCTCCATGGAAGTAAATGTTTTAGTAATATGTCTTGTTAAATGTTTTGTAGATTTGAATGTCCTTTATGTATTTTTATATGAGAATGAGGATTGTCACTATTTTGGCAATTTGCAATGTAAGAAATCGAATCATAATAATCTTCATGTCACAAGGTTCTGATTCCCTGTATGTAACTAGTCAGGAATATTGTTGTTTGTTTTCTTTTTGGAAATTATGAAAATGCACAAGGATGAGTTGAAAAATACACGACCTCACGGTTATTGCTCATTTGACTAGCTATGTATTCTTGATTCTGAGTGCGAAAAAAAAATAATAAAAAAAAAATACTGATTTTGATATTTTAGCTTTTATTGGTAATCACTAATCCTGGTATGATTTGGTTGGCTTCTGTCGGTCAAATGTGAGTCACCTGTTTTAGTTTTACCTATTTTTGTTTCTATTTTTATTATTTGTCTACACATTGTCTTTCTTTTGTAAATCCCTCTGTATCATGCCTCTTTCCACCTCATCCGTTGCGGTTTAATAAAAGTCGCATGACTCGATTACCCGTGTTTTAAAGCTATTTAGGAGATGTTCGTTCGGAAGCAGTTTATGAATTCATCACTGACTATCCTGAGGAAGCCAGGCTGGAACCTAGCGAAACCCGTCAATCAGCTGAACTAAAGGACTTTATTGGATCAGAGCACTTCATTGGACTCTAAGTTCTTTGGATATTTTATCAAACCTGATATGGGCTGATGGTGAGATATTTTGTCAGCAATTGTATTTTTCCATGGTACTGTGCCATTGTTGTATTTTTACTTTACTAGATATATTTCCTGCGTTTGTGAGTGCATTACTGTACATTAGCACTGTGATTGTTTTCTTCATATCTTATTTTTGAGAAATGTTTTGTTTTTTTTCGTTTTACTCTCTGACTGGCCTACCTCTGACTCCTCTTTCTCCCTGCAATCTATTCGTAATTCAGCTGCCAGGCTCATCTTTCTCACTCATCATTACAATTCGGCTGCTCCTCTCTGCGACACCGTACACCGTCTTCCCGTCAGCTGTGGGATAAAATTTTAAATTCTATCTTCACCTCTTTCCACTCCTTATCCCCTGCCTACATTGCCTGCCTCATTGACCGATGCACCCTGCAAGACCTTTGCGCTCCTCAAATGGTCTTAGGATCTCCTCCAACCTCATCACCTCTTCCCATGCTTCTCGTGCTTGCTAGATTTCACCCAAGCTGCCCCTGCTCTCTGGAACTCCCTTCTGCAGAGCATCCAGCTTTCTCCCTCTTTCTCAAACTTCAAGTCCTTTAAAACTCACCCCTTCTCTTACTACTCAACACACTAGCCAATCCCACCTAGCTCTCACTGACCTCAAACACTGTAAGGAATAGGAAGATTAGAACACACATACTCTCTGACCAAACCCACCTTCCCTTTGACCTCTTCACCCCCTTACGTGTCTCAAGCCCCCCCCCCCCACTCCCTCTACATTGTAAGCGTGCGAGCAGGGCTCTCTACCTCATGTATCAGTCTGTACCTCACACTACATATATAGTTGACGCTATATAAACAAACGTCAATGTAATGTAATACGTTTTGTGCAGGGTTATACAGTTTATAATTCACTGAATAATCGTATTATTGCTTCTCTTTTCTTAAATACTCTTTTCAACAGCAACAAATCTTTGAGGAAAAAGACATTTAAAAAAAAAATTATTGTGAATAATGTAATACTTACCAAAAAAACTTTTTTTGGGGGGATACTGTTATTAGAACTGACTCTTTAACCAGCATTTGGATGTAGGGTCTGCTACCTTCTCTACCAAAAAATACTGGCCATGCAACCGCCTCCATAGACTTAACATTGGCCTCAAGCCAATTATTTACCGGCCTGCCTGTAAAATACCGGCCAGGTGCCAAACCTATTTGGATGGGACCCTGTCGACTGGCCACTATGGGAGTTTCTATTCAGCAACAGCTAAAATGCTACTTTCTGCCTTTTTACAATATAGACAATGATATTTAACATCTAGAAGATAATTTAAAATGACCTGTGAAAAAGAAAAAATTATCCTGTAATAAAGCAATATTTCCAAGAGTTCTATGGGGAGACGGCGCTCACGAACATGAGACAGGAGATATATGTGATCTATTCCTCAGCAAACCATTACCAAGGGACTGAGCGAAAAGCAATGTGATTCTTCTCAAAGAAAAACTCAGGAACATTGTGTCTGAATAAAGCACTTCAACTGTGAGAGTGTTTGGGGGATTTGGGGGCGAGGTGTGGTGCTGTCATTGTTAATATAGCTAAATCGAATCAGGAAGCATCTTTTCGGCGTATACTATATGACTCAGAACCACCAGGGTATTGGACCTGCTAATTAATTGTCTTAGCAAGTTAGAAACAATGAAAGATTATGTAAAATGGCCACACTTTAATTATTTCAATTAAATTAGCTGCTGTGCGACTCAGAAAAAAAAAGAAAAAAAGAAGTTTAATGTTTCTTGGACTCATTTTTATAACTTTGGATCTCTTTTTTTTTTGCGTGTTTTTTTTTCTTCCAGTAGATAGAATATCGATGAAAGGTGGCACTGAAACCAAAAAAGAGTTTTGGAAGGGGTACAAGGCATCTTTTAGATGGGTCCACAGATTTACATAGAAACATAGAATGTGTCGGCAGATAAGAACCATTCAGCCCATCTAGTCTGCCCAATTTTCAAAATACTTTTATTAGTCCCCCGTTCCCGGTCTTATATCTAGGATAGCCTTGTGTCTATCCCACGCATGCTTAAACTCCTTCACTGTGTTTACCTCTACCACTTCCGCTGGAAGGCTATTCCATACATCCACTACTCTCTCAGTAAAGTTATACTTCCTGATGTTACTTTTAAATCTTTGCCCCGCTAATTTTAGACTATGTCCTCTAGTTGTGGTAGTTTTTCATCTTTTTAGATAGACTAACCAGTCACGTAAAGGAATACTTCTCACAATATTAGGCACCTATGATGGACATAGAAAAGTTTTAACTTAAACATATAATAAACGTTATGTTTTCTGCCTCCCACTCAAACTATCTTCCTTAACACTGTCATGTTGTCCGTATGCGCATCCCCGTTATTTTTGCTGGTTAGCGAGTGCATGATGGCCATATTGGTTTCTGGCAGGGAACTCATTAAGATGCTCTTTGATTAATCTTCCTGCCGAGTAGTTTTCCACACTGGATCCATATTTAACAATCAAGTTAGTTTTCTTTCTGCTCATAATGTAGACTATAATGTGCATATTATATATTTAACTATTTTAACATTTTATAAATTCAGGTTTTTGTATCTACGTTTTTATGTGGATCTATAGACTTCTAAAAGGATTTACGCTACAATAAAAGCATATATATATAATCTTCTTTGAGACATAGTTTTATTTATTGTTAATGTGCCTTTTTCATTTCAGGTAAATATTAAATTATAGTAGTTTCCTTGAATTTGATGCAGCTCTGATGCATTGGCAGTTCAATTAATGGTGCACTTGTCACTGCATCAATTTTGCAGCAATATAAACAAACTATTCCAAAAAAAAAAAAAAAGAGCTTGCAATTGATATTGAACCAGATAAGGGGATAACTCTGGAGTCAGAGTCAAATATAAGATTTTTTTTTTTCTCCATTTATATTAGCAATATAGGTATCAATTTGACTCTTCTTGTCTCATATATACAAAGTAAAGTGGGAGAGAGATCAAAATGCATATACTGTGTATATCTATGGATAATTTAGATATTTTCCTACCTGTTTTTATTCTGTATACACACACTCACAAGGATTAGCACGATCTGTGCTTTGCATCTAAGCTAGACAGAAAAGAATGGGACAAATAACTAGCTCCAAATATGCACATACACCCACACTACGCAAAAAAAAAAAAAAAATAGGAGAGAAAACGTCAATTTATAAACTGAGGGAAGCCGCATCTGGAAGGAGGGAGAGGGGGGGGGGAAAAATCCTCTCTGTAAGTCAGTTTTACTACAGAGTTTCCAGCCCACTCGCTGCTGAACTTGAAAGTCTGTCCCATCTCTCTCCACCGTCTGACGTACACTCTGCACCAGACAGACGGAAAGGTGAGAAGACTTTCAGCTTGAGCTGCAGCTCGGCGGAATCACGCCAACTCGACAGGAATTAAAGAAACAGGACACACTGCAGCGGCAGTCAGTGGGGTTTCTCACGCGCGCACATGTAAGCAGCACTGTGGTTACGGCTTTCGGTGGGTAAATCCTGCGGTGCCGGTATCGCTGGCGAAACACAATGCCATATACAGTCACACTGTTTGCAATGTGAACTTTAACAATATTGTCAGTCCTGTTCATAGATTGCTACATGTTATAGCTACAGTCCATCCTGGATTTATTGTCATTTGCACACCTATATTCGAGGTCGTCTTATAGTCTGACCTCAAATCGAAGGTCAGACTATAAGATTGGGATCCAGGTCCCCCGCAGAGCTGCAGGAGACCTGGATCGCCCTCGCTAACAGCCGGGGGATGTCTGCGCGATGCGCACAGACATCCTCCGCTGCTGCACGGCATGTCCGTTGGGACTTCTCTGATGAAGCTGGGACCTTCAGGGTTTTAGTTTTTTTCCTAAAGGAATATCCAAAGTTTGGGGGGGTCGTCTTATAATCAGGGTCGTCTTATATTCGAGCAAATACGGTAAATGCCAGATAGTGTCTTGTCTCTTTCCTATTGCATAATACCAGCTTTCCTGCCTGCTTATTAGGTTCCCATGGCACTGGCAGGGTGCCATACTAGCCAATGCATTGTAAAAGCAAGTACCCAATGCATGAGTATGCAGTAGCGCACGTTGCATACTCTCGTCAAAGAGGAGGAAGAAGTTGCCTGGTGCCAGATCTGTGTTTCTATAATTTCGATTGTTGATTTTCTACCCTGATCAACCATCATCTGCTGTAAAATTCTAACATTGGGACCCAGGACTCGCATAGCAGTTAGTTGTGCCTGATGAAGTCACAATGAAGACAGCACTGCGAGAACTCACTGCAGATGAGCCGAGAGGACCTCAGTGCGACTCCAGCAGGGACTGAACGGATGTCTCAGGTTCAGGACCATGTTAGATGCACTTGGTCTTTTTCAAGGATTCTACATTCGATCTGCAAAAATGGTGGTCTGACTGCACCCTTCTGGTGGAGGTCTGACTGCACCCTTCTGGTGGAGGTCTGCTTGCACCCTTCTGGTGGAGGTCTGCTTGCACCCTTCTGGTGGAGGTCTGCTTGCACCCTTCTGGTGGAGGTCTGCTTGCACCCTTCTGGTGGAGGTCTGCTTGCACCCTTCTGGTGGAGGTCTGCTTGCACCCTTCTGGTGGAGGTCTGACTGCACCCTTCTGGTGGAGGTCTGACTGCACCCTTCTGGTGGAGGTCTGACTGCACCCTTCTGGTGGAGGTCTGCTTGCACCCTTCTGGTGGAGGTCTGCTTGCACCCTTCTGGTGGAGGTCTGACTGCACCCTTCTGGTGGAGGTCTGCTTGCACCCTTCTGGTGGAGGTCTGCTTGCACCCTTCTGGTGGAGGTCTGCTTGCACCCTTCTGGTGGAGGTCTGACTGCACCCTTCAGGTGGAGGTCTGACTGCACCCTTCAGGTGGAGGTCTGACTGCACCCTTCTGATGGAGGTCTGACTGCACTCTTCTGGTGGAGGTCTGACTGAACCCTTCTGGTGGAGGTCTGGCTGCACCCTTCTGGTGGAGGTCTGGCTGCACCATTCTGGTGGAGGTCTGGCTGCACCCTTCTGGTGGAGGTCTGGTTGCACCCTTCTGGTGAAGGTCTGGCTGCACCCTTCTGGTGAAGCTCTGGCTGCACCCTTCTGGTGGAGGTCTGACTGTACCCTTCTGGTGGAGGTCTGACTGTACCCTTCTGGTGGAGGTCTGACTGCACTCTTCTGGTGGAGGTCTGACTGCACCCTTCTTGTGGAGGCTATGGAAATGCTACACATGAGGCAAATCATGATCTCTCACTATAATCGCATCCAAATATAAAAAAGCAGAGTTTATTAACCCTTTTCTAGTTCATTTCCTCCATAGAACCAGTAGTGTATCTTCCACAAAGCAAACAAGGCACTCGCCTAGGACGGCGCTTTGCCAGAGGGCTGCACTTTGCCAAAGGGAGTTAAAGCACAATTCTGGTGCTTCAAACATTTTCGCTCCCTCCTCCACCGTTCAGTAAGTTTTAGCTCCTTCCCATTAATCGGGGTGATGGGGGAATGGATGTGGTGGGGTTATGTAATGAGGGTGATGGTCGCATGTAAAGGGGGTGATGGGGCATTTAATGAGTGTGCAGTGTGGGTGATGGTACATGTAATGGGGTGATGGGGCATGTCGTGGGTGTAAGGGCAGCACAAAACCAAGATACACCACTGCATAGAACCAATGTGTCTGGACTTTGCAAAATCAAATATTACACGCATGATATCAAAGTTGAAATATATACGTTGAATATATGTTTAAAAAGAAAAATCTTGACATAATACACTAAGAATCAAAATATATTCAGGACTCACCTGTCCTTCCTGTGGTGACAAGCAGTCAATTACTTCATTAAGCATGACTGGTAGATGCAATGGTTTGCAGCCATTGGGGTCTGAAAGCCCAGATGCTTGTTGAATGGCTCTAGCGGATACTTTGCCACAAGTTGCCAGTCTGTGTAACCTGCTGTGATTCCTGCAGACGCCGTGCCTGAGTGTCGACTGCACGATGCTGCACATGGCTAGAAATGTATACAAAAGATATTATCTCATTGTACATACAACACATCACACTGTGCTAGCGATATTAAAGGGCCAGCGCTGCTTTAATATAAACAAAAGCTGTAAACGTTATGGGAATCGACAAATCTTTTTCTGCCGCCGGAAAAAAAAAAAAAAAAAAACTTCCATTGTAGAGTTGCGGTAGGAATAACAGATACATTACACACACAGTACAGAACTCAGCCTATGGTGGTTTCTTGTGTCTTTACGACAACACAGAGTATCTTGAGTTGAAAAGCACCATCTGGGCACTTTTCTTGATGTTGCTGGGGCATGAATGATGGTGAGCAGTGATGGTGAACAACAGCCCCCCTTAGAGTTGCCCCTTGGTTGGTATTTTCCCGGCAGGGAGGTAAAAAATTGGTTTCAGGCTACTGTTAAGTCTAGACAGTACCAAGGCCGGTATGTTTCTGAAGAAAAGGTAGCAGCCCTAGACTCCCTGCTCATTTCTTGCTCTCCTTCCCTTCCTATAATTTCTCTTTCACCAATGAGAAGTAAACACAGTGTATTAAAGTGTCCAATATCCACTAATGTCAGTCTTAGATGATAACATTTACTGGCTCCTCCATGATTTATGGCGATACTCTTGGCATATGATGTGATCGAGTCTCTACCATTGTGTCCCTGCCATTGTGTCCCTGGCTACTGATCACTGGCCAGAAACGAAAAGTGGCGTTTTTGGTGCTGGCGTCTTCTGTGACGCAAGAACCATGCGTCACGAAGGTGGTTAAACTGCAATAAATGTGTTTTTATATAAAATTTGTGTAAATAAAATACTTCAGTCTTTTTCTAAATGACTTATCAAGTTACATAAATAGATAACAAATGGCAATAAAGTTACTGAAATTGTTCTGATTAAGCCCCACCCACCACCATGCCTTAAGCCACTCCCACCCAAATAAAAATGTCCGTCTTTAGAAATTTTGTGAGATATAAACACCAGGTATCAAATATGTACCCCCAAGGCCCAACTCTTTCCCTGGATAATAACAAACACATATGAGTGTGTGGATTCTTCCCTCTTGTACGTTAGATTAAGGTTCTTCTTTTTTTTAATAAATATTAAGAACACCGAATTAATCCAAGACGATAACATTCAATTAAAACCAAGAAGAAATCCACACTGCACAACAGTCCCTGATAATAATTATGTACCAAGGACCCTGGCTGTGAACACCCACTCAACAGAGGAATAGGTTAATGATAAAAAAAAAATAATAATAATGAAAAAAAAGCTAATAAATTAAATTACCAAAGAAAAGTTAACAGCAGAAATTCAATTATACATGTTCTATTAGGATTTAACAGTGGACAGTGAGTCATCTTTCTCTTTCATTTGAGAATGTGTGTCTAGGGAATATGCATGGTTTTTTTTTTTTTTTTAAAGCAATTTTAAGAACTGGCAATAATGGATAATTAGTATTAACCCTGGGAGGTTATACAATAAAAACCAGTAAAAAATGTTTTAAAGGAAATCTAATAATAAAAAAAAAGTTTAAAACATTAAATAATAATAATAATAACTTCCTGTTCATACTTTAGGTCTTGGTTTTGTGTGTTTTGTAAAATTGAGCAATATATTAAGAACATCTCTCTTAGGTCTTGAATTCTAATGTCAGATCAGACGCCACTTACACTTGAGCAGAATATTCACTCCTTTGGAGAGTCACGGATTCAGTAATGAAACTTGTCCTTGATTCTGCATGAATCCGTGCACACTATGAGAATATAAGCAAGACCTTAAAGAAGACATTAATCAGCTCCAGATAGAGCTGTGATATTAAGAATAACCTGGGCCGTTTGACCCCACATGATGATTAGGGTTGCCACCTGGCCGGTATTTTACCGGCAGGCCGGTAAAAAATTGGTTTGAGGCCAATGTTAAGTCTATGGAGGCAGTGGCATGGCCGGTATTTTTCTGGAGAAAAGGTGGCAACTCTAATGATGATATTTCTTTTACTTGGGGCAAAACTTGGTCATGTTAGGCCAATGTGACCCAACATGAATTAGGGCATAACGGAGCCAATTTGGGACTCGTGCCACTCATTGTGGGTTGCCTCTCTGATAAAAAAAAAAAAAATAAACGACATTGTGAAGCCTTAAACCAGGATGTGACAAATATCTGTAGGAAACAGAACAATCCAGGAGCCAGGGTAAAATATACATTCATAAGGGTCAATTCAATACAGAGGGAATTGCAGGGAATTGAGATTGTACTGTCATAAATGGCCCGTAAAATAATTTTGACCGGCCCATCATGGCACCACCCCTCCTCCGCTGCCTGCGTTAAGTCACGTGTGCAGTAGCCGCGCAGTCCACATCCAGGGGATGTGTCCCGGCTTACTCTTAGTGCTGCCGGATATGACAGCAAGTCATATCCGGCGGCTGTTTGTCCCTCCTCCACGCACAAGTCTGCGGAGGAGTCGGTCGAGAGAGCAGCAGCAGCAGCAAGGTAAGTACTGGGGAGTGGGGAATATTTTATTGGGCATACTGGCTGTGGCATATTCCTGGGCATACTGGCAGTGACTTATTACTGAGCATACTGGCAGTGTCATATTAATGGGTATACTGGCTGTGGCATATTACTGGACATACTGGCAGTGTCATATTAATGGGCATACTGGCAGTGTCATATTAATGGGCATACCGGCTGTGGCATATTACTAAGCATACTGGCTGTGGCATATTAACGGGCATATTGGCTGTGGCAAATTAACGGACATACTGGCTGTGGCATATTTCTGGGCATACTGGCAGTGGCATATTACTGGGCATACTGGCAGTGGCATATTAATGGGCAAAGTGGCAGTGGAATATTCCTGGGCATACTGGCTGTGGCATATTAATGGGCAAAGTGGCAGTGGAATATTCCTGGGCATACTGGCTGTGGCATATTACTGGGCATACTGGCAGTGGCATATTAATGGGCAAAGTGGCAGTGGAATATTCCTGGGCATACTGGCTGTGGCATATTACTGAGAATACTGGCTGTAGCATATTACTAAGCATATTGGCTGTAGCATTTTACTAAGTATACTGCCTGTAGCATATTACTAAGCATACTGTCTGTGGCATATTATTGGGGATACTGCATGTGGCATATTACTGGGCATCCTGGCAGTGGCATATTAATGAACATACTGGCAGTGGCATATTAATGGGCATACCGGCTGTGGCATATTACTGAGCATACTGGCACTGGCATATTACTGGGCATACTTGTCTGTGGCATATTATTGGGCATACTGGCAGTGGCATGTTAATGGGCATACTGGCAGTGGCATGTTAATGGGCATACTGGCAGTGGCATATTAATAGGCATACTGTATGTGGCATATTACTGAGCATACTGGCTGTAGCATATTACTAAGCATACTGTCTGGCATATTATTGAGCATACTGGCTGTGGCATATTACTGGGCATACTGGCAGTGGCATATTAATGCACATACTGGCAGTGGCATATTAATGGGCATACTGGTTGTGGCATATTACTGGGCATACTGGCAGTGTCATAATAATGGGCATACTGGCTGTGGCATATTACTGATCATACTTGCTGTGGCATATTACTGAGCATACTGGCACTGGCACATTACTGGCCATACTGGCAGTGTCATATTAATGGGCATACCGGCTGTGGCATATTACTAAGCATACTGGCTGTGGCATATTAACGGGCATATTGGCTGTGGCAAATTAACGGACATACTGGCTGTGGCATATTTCTGGGCATACTGGCAGTGGCATATTACTGGGCATACTGGCAGTGGCATATTAATGGGCAAAGTGGCAGTGGAATATTCCTGGGCATACTGGCTGTGGCATATTAATGGGCAAAGTGGCAGTGGAATATTCCTGGGCATACTGGCTGTGGCATATTACTGGGCATACTGGCAGTGGCATATTAATGGGCAAAGTGGCAGTGGAATATTCCTGGGCATACTGGCTGTGGCATATTACTGAGAATACTGGCTGTAGCATATTACTAAGCATATTGGCTGTAGCATTTTACTAAGTATACTGCCTGTAGCATATTACTAAGCATACTGTCTGTGGCATATTATTGGGGATACTGCATGTGGCATATTACTGGGCATCCTGGCAGTGGCATATTAATGAACATACTGGCAGTGGCATATTAATGGGCATACCGGCTGTGGCATATTACTGAGCATACTGGCACTGGCATATTACTGGGCATACTTGTCTGTGGCATATTATTGGGCATACTGGCAGTGGCATGTTAATGGGCATACTGGCAGTGGCATGTTAATGGGCATACTGGCAGTGGCATATTAATAGGCATACTGTATGTGGCATATTACTGAGCATACTGGCTGTAGCATATTACTAAGCATACTGTCTGGCATATTATTGAGCATACTGGCTGTGGCATATTACTGGGCATACTGGCAGTGGCATATTAATGCACATACTGGCAGTGGCATATTAATGGGCATACTGGTTGTGGCATATTACTGGGCATACTGGCAGTGTCATAATAATGGGCATACTGGCTGTGGCATATTACTGATCATACTTGCTGTGGCATATTACTGAGCATACTGGCACTGGCACATTACTGGCCATACTGGCAGTGTCATATTAATAGGCATACTGGCTGTGGCATATTACTGAGCATACTGGCACTGGCATTTTACTGGGCATACTGGCTGTGGCCTATTAATGGACATTCTGGCTGTGGCATATTAATGGACATACTGGCTGTGGCATATTACTGGGCATACTGGCTGTGGTATATTACAGGACACACTGGCATTGGCATATTACTTGACATACTGGCTTTGGCATATTAATGGGCAAATGAAAAGTGTGTAAAGCAATCCAAAAACGTTAGGAGTAGAGATTTGAGGAGTCTTGTAAAGTCTTGGATTAAAGGACAACTAAACTTTTCTTACCACTTGTGCTTCTAGTATAGAAGTACAAGTGACAAGCTTAGTGCCCCTACTGTTGGGATAAACTGGCGTGTACTTTTGTTAGTAAATTCCAGTTTATCCTCTGACTGGCAGCTGCCATTCTTCCCTGTTCGGCGACTGTCGCCCCTGCAAGTGGAAGAGTGAACACACAGCCAATCAGACTGGGAGCTCGCCCTGCTCATCTGATCGGGGAATTCACAAAGGGTGGGTGTCTTCACTGCTACAGATAAGGGCTACAGATTTGGAACAAAAAAAAGGAGAAGAGCTTAGACTAGATATATTGGCCAGAAGAGCTGAGAACTTTGGAGGTTCTGAGGAACACAAACTTTTATAAACATTGTTCCTGGATTTAATGATACTTGAAAGTCTTAATCGGTGCTCTACTTACTTCTATAAGTTTTGCAAGACAAAGGTTAAAGAAAACTCCAGCCTTCAGACTACATTTAAGTGTGTAACCTGTAGATTGTACAGGGTTTTTTTTCTTTATTATAATTATTCTTACTGTATGTGAAGTACTGTGGCCTAGCGATACATGTAACGTTACCTTACCAGAACATGCACAGAAAATGTAAAGAGAAAAAAAAATATGTATCTAAAACCACTATGATGAAAGAAATGTATCGAGAAAGTAGGACAGAATATACTTTACTTACAATAGACTTCTATTCAGAGTAAGATTTGAAACGTTATAATAATAAAGAGAGGTATTAGCAGAATGCTTGGTTGTATAGGGAGATGTATTAGTAGTAGAAAGTGGGAAGTGCTCATGCCATTGTGCAGAGCACTGGTGAAGACCTCACTTGGAGTATTGTACGCAGTACTGGAGACCATATCTCCAGAAGGATATCGATACTTTGGAGAGAGTTCAGAGAAGGGCTACTAAACTGGTTCATGGGTTGAAGGATAAAACTTACCAGGAAAGGTTAAAGCATCTTAACATGTATAGCTTGGAGGAAAGACGTAACAGGGGGGATATGATAGAAACATTTAAATACATAAAGGGAATCAACACAGTAAAGGAAGAGAGTATATTTAAAAAAGAAAAACTACCACAACGAGAGGACATAGTCTTAAATTAGAGGGGCAACAATTTAAAAGTAATATCAGGAAGTATTACTTTACAGAGAGGGTAGTGGATGTATAGAATAGCCTTCCAGTGGAAGTGGTAGAGGTAAACACAGTGAAGGAGTTTAAGCATGCGTGGGATAGACACAAGGCTATCCTAGATAAAAATAGGGAACTGGCAGACTAGATGGACTGAATGGTTTTTATCTGCCAACACATTCTATGTTTATATAATCACAGAAACTTCTTATGAAGAATCCATAAAAAAAATATTTCAAAGTATGAGTATCAATGACTGTCAGTGTCCTTATTGTGGTTCCTGAGGTATGAATTCATATGTATCCTGATATTTGAATAACTCAGTATATGAATTCATACCTCATGATATGGAGTCTGACAGTCATAGATACTCTTATTTACACAGTTTATTTTTATATATATGTATGTATTCTTTTTATATATTTTTAACATTTTCTGAAAATGAATATAACGTTTTAAATCTAACTCTGAATATCTTTTAAAGGTCTATTGTATGTAATCTACAGATTTTTCTTTCTCCATGTGCTCACACAGATTACCATAATTCTTGAATTCATTACAGTGGTCTGTGATGCAGGAATTTTGTATAATACAGGAAATAAGTTGGACATTCTCTTTGGTTAATCATGTAACAATACAAAAAGCAAAGAAAATAGATTTTACTTTTTTTTTTTTGTAAATGGTGTTAGCAATATTAAAGTGAGTGAATGATAAAGAAGTCACGTGTTGCAATTAGGGATAAAATCTACGGTGCAGCAGAATGAATTCCTGTGTTTCACCGAGGGTCATTCTTTGGATGTTGCTCCATTACATTATAATGAATAGAGATCGCATCCCATCCAAGGCTAAATGGAAGTGAATGAATTTCAGATTACAGAGATTACAGAACACTTGCAAAACTCTGTGCCATTCTCAATGAGACATTTACATACAGAAAGCAGCTGACAGCTCAATATACATCCGCAAAGTGGGAACTGGTACAAATGTCTGAAATGGTATTTCATGCTCTTTACTGCTTATTCCACCCCCATAGCTCAATTTATAGTTCAAATACCAAACTTCTTCTCATTAATGGAGCCAGCAAACAGCATTATTCGCTTTATTACCGTGTGTTTTAGGGTCTGTGAGTACGGCTGGAAGATTTTTTTCTATTTACGATCTATATATTGCCATTTAAAAGGACATTTAACTTCTGTTAGGAAGCAAGGGTTAACATATTGTGTGTCCCCTCCAGATAAACCCATCCTGTGATTGAGTGCGCTACTCCCAACACTCCACACACTTTTAGTAACCCTTTATTGATCTCCTCCACATGTTATATAGAGGGAAAAATGTAAAGCTTCATAATAGTGTAGTATGTCATATTAAATAAACTGTAGCAGTAAAAGCAGGATAAAACCCACTCACATTTCCCTGAGCAATATGCTCAGTTATAAACACATCCAGGAGCCCCCAGGAGTCTTATAGCGCATGGATCATATGCAATTCCCATTTTCTTGAGAGGTCTCTTTCAGACTTCCTGGCTGCCATGTCGTGGAGCTGGTCCTCTGCTGATTGGTGTGAGGCATCTGTGACGCTATTGGCTGTGTTCCGCGTGGTCGACACACAGCACCAGTCAGTGACGAGGAGAGTTGAACATCCCTCTCTCTGTGTTGTCACGGAGCTCTGCTCTTGGAGATGGAGGCCCTGTAGCCTTTGCTTTTGAAAAGAGGGGTGAAAATCTTTTGAATGGCGCACTCAATCAGTGCACCATTCAAATTACACTTTTAATGAACAAGAAGCGGCCTTCTGCCTCATTGAGAAAAAAAATGGATTTGGACCTGGGGTGTCAATGTTTGACCTCATTTTAGATTTAGGGAAAAAACGGATTTCTTGCTAAATTGGCCCAAAACAGTTGTATGACAAAGTTTAGATTACGATCGCAAAACTATTGGTACTCCAGCTTTTATGGACAACCATATAGGAAATGTACTGCACAACATCTGGAATAATCCCAACCCCCTAAGAGCCTAAATCTCCCGACCCACCACAAGCCAGCCACAGATGGTGGTACTACTGTTTAGAAGATATCTCTTATCAGTATATAGTTAGCCAGCCACAGATGGTGGTACTACTGTTTAGAAGATATCTCTTATCAGTATATAGTTAGCCAGCCACGGATGGTTGTACTACTGTTTAGAAGATATCTCTTATCAGTATATAGTTAGCCAGCCACAGATGGTGGTACTACTGTTTAGAAGATATCTCTTATCAGTATATAGTTAGCCCGCCACAGATGGTTGTACTACTGTTTAGAAGATATCTCTTATCAGTATATAGTTAGCCAGCCACAGATGGTGGTACTACTGTTTAGAAGATATCTCTTATCAGTATATAGTTAGCCAGCCACGGATGGTTGTACTACTGTTTAGAAGATATCTCTTATCAGTATATAGTTAGCCAGCCACAGATGGTGGTACTACTGTTTAGAAGATATCTCTTATCAGTATATAGTTAGCCCGCCACAGATGGTTGTACTACTGTTTAGAAGATATCTTTTAACAGTATATAGTTAGCCAGCAACAGATGGTGACGGAATACAATTACTATCAACATATAGTTGTCCAGGCACAGACAGTATTATGGAGATTTATTTACTATTAGTAAAGTTTCAGCTATTGCCTGATGGTATGTAGTAGTACCCGTAAGTAAGTAGTTAACCAGCCACAGATCATGCTACAGTACAGTTACTATTAACATGTAGTTTTCCAGCCACAGACATTGGTACAATATAGCAACATGGACAGCTAATGCTATTGGTAGGCTTGTTTTTCTCACTCAATGAATCTCAACTGCTCCACCTTGCAAAGCACTGCACTGGCATCCCATTTTATTAAAGGATCAAATTTTAAACACTGACAGCAACATACTAACCCATGGTACATTGCTGCCTTGTCTCCTGCACAGACTGTATCACCTAAACACTGTTTTTACCGTGACTGCAGAGAATAAAAAATGATTGAAAATGATCTCTACATTGTATTAGCAAAACTGCAATTTTGAACTAAAATGAGTCTTCACTGAGTCAATGCAGTAGCACAGATACAGAGTACACTATGATTAGCTCTTATTGCAAAACTATCTGGGTTTAATCAGAATATTTTTTTTCAAAAGTATAACTGAAATGTAAGATAAAACAGACCAGATCACAAGTGATATATATACTTACAGAATAAGAAAAAAAATGATGTGTGCATTTACATTTATATCCCAGTACCAAACTAAAAGACACTGCCAATAATGTAAAACTCCAAAATTAAAAATATGATATGCACATTTTTATTGATACAACCAAAGTTCATAAACAATGTCTACAGGGGAATGCCAGCATAAATCATCAATTTATGTTTACAAATATATATATAAAAAAAAATAAAACAGTTTAAAAATAACATGTTGACTTCAAAGATAATATTGAAAGAATAAATATTATTGTCACGAAATTAGATTTAAATATGTTTGTAAATAATAGCCGACATATGCATGTGTTATGATTGTATTATATATATATATATATATATATATATATACACACAAACATTAGTAAAGATATGTGTGCTGCAGAAAATGCAGCCCATACATATTAGTTATATAGCTGTTCTACAGGTAGATGAGCTAGACAGACAGAGCCCAGTTATCCACTTACTATAACATGAGACAGGTCGCTCTGTGTGCTTTATAATGCTGCAGATGATGAGGGCAGGAAGTACAAGACCTCACATGGAGCTGGAGGCGCTCACGGATAAAGGAACCCCGCACAACAAGCAGCTGCCACAATGAGTTCCGTGCCGCTGTGCATTGCGCACAGTGTAACACTGTCTCAGTCTCTCTATCCACCTCTGAGGTCAAAGAGAGAGCAAGTAAACCCTGAAGGCATTATACTTCTTCAGCTGTTCTAAACATCCTGTGGTTAGGACTGCATAAGTGTAAAGCTTGCCACATGAATCTACATAGGAAATAATAATGTGATCACAGCCATGAATATATCTATCTTGCATGGATAAGGTTGTCATTTTTTTAAAATGGAAAATGCATGTATTAGCCATGTTATAGATTAAAGGGACTGTACCACCTAAACATTGCTTTTACTGTGAAAGTAGAGAATAACAATGATTGAAAATGATCTATATATTGTATTAGCAAACATTGCAAGTAAATGCTTAAATTAGGAGAACAATGTCTCTTGTTTCTGACATCGCTGTGGCTTGATATGCAAATGAACATGTTTTCATTGGGAAATGTGTAGTTTGCAAATCAAGCCACAGGTGATGTTATAAACAGGAGCCTCCACAGACACATTGATAACACAATGTATAAAACATTTTAAATCACCTTTTATTCTCTATATTCACAGTAAAAACAATGTTTTGGTGATACAGTCCCTTTAATGGTGATAATTATTGGCATGATTTTTACATGTTTACTGACCTTTCCAGCAAAGCAGGAACTATGTGACAAGCTTATTAAAGGGAGACTAAATTGTACTTTTCACTTGTGCTTCTAATATAGAAACACAACCGAATGGTTATTTATCCTTAGTGTGAGGATGAACTGGCGAGTACTTCTGATATTACCTGCCAGTTCATCCTCTGATCGGCAGCTGCCATGCTTCTATAGGAAGCAGGTAGCCGTTTGGTCGGCGACTGGCTCTCCTGCTAGCACAGAGTGAGAGACCCTCATTTTTGCATGGTAAACTAGATCGGCCTGCTGATCACATGAAAAAACAAAGCTCTCTCTTTGCGCTAGCCGCGAGAGACCCCTGTATTCTGCAGATGGAGCGGGGAGAGCTACCACTCTTATCGGCTGGGCGCACGATTAAACTGCCAGCACGGATTTGCCGTGTCTCAGCCGTGAGAAACAGCAGAGAACTTTCAAGGAAGCAAGGGTTAAAAAAACTTTTTGTTGTCCTTTTAGAGCTTTACAATATTTTTTATGAAACACTGGCGCTGACATATTGCAAATAGCAATACCGCATTATTCATGAAAATACACGCTTTTAAAAGGAATATGCTTTAGGGATTTATAGACCCAAATATCTTAAATATATATATACATTTTTTTATTGTCTCATATTTTGTCCCACTAGCCCTCCGACCAAATGCAATGCTTCTTAATCGACCAGTCTAACTAGAAAACAAACGTCCTTTAATGCATTTTAATTATGACAATGTGTGCATTTATTAATTTGTGCATATCTGTATTCTAAATATGTTTAATTTAGTTCCAAATATGAGGTTTGCAGCTCTACTAATCCTCCCACTCAGCAACTCGACATTTGGTTGAAGTCTGGAAGGAGAAAAGAAAAAACAACAGCAATAGTGTCTCAGCTTATAAATGAACGTGCAATGTGTGTACACAGAAGCCTGTACAGACCTCACAACCTTAATTTCTCTCTTTATAAATGATTATTTATACTTTAGAACCATAAAGTGAATGGAGCTAAGACCTATTTAGGTTACTTGTGGGTGGTAACAGTGATTTAGAAAATGAGGTTGAGAGGGAAGGCTCTTTATGGTACTGGTGAGAAAACAGTGAGGGACAAATAGAGTGGACCATAAAGAGTCTGGAAATATTTGTACATACTGCAAAGCTTCCAGATTTTGTTGGAACAGATGCCACAGAAGGTTGAACACTTGTCAAGATCTGCTCAATGTCTTTTTTTTCTTCCAGTTGCCATGAGCACTACTGGGCATGGCTAATGTCATGGCTTAGCACAGCATCACAGTACATCACCAGACCCAGACTCCCCGGTTACTTACTATAGTGGCACAGAAATGTAGAAGGTATGCCAATGGACCAAATAGCAATTTGTACTGATGCCCATAGCTGATTGCCTGGAAGCCTGTTAGATAATCAATGGCAGGGTGTCAAACTTCAACCCCTTCAACTGTTGGAGAATATCATCGCCCATACCTCCCTGCAAGCCACTTAGCTGACAAAGGCTTAAAGGAGATATCAAGCCATCAGCTGCTGGCCGCAGTTTGACAGTCCCTGGTCTAGGGGATCAGCCGGCAAATGGATTACATAGAAAGGGGCCTTCCGCTAATGTGCGGTCATGCACGTTGACCCATTTTTTACTCTGTGCCAAGGTTCTTTTAAGGAAAATCAAATATAGACGACAGCAGAACTGCAAGCTATTCCAAATCCTCAGGCACAAAGCAAATAATGATTGGTTTCACTGGTCCAAACGAGAAATAAAAATCATTTAAATGCTCATTAACTAAATGTGGTACCATATTATCTGTTTAGGTGCTAATACTCCCCCATTATGTCCTTCCTCACAGTAAGAAACGGTGTTACTATGTGACTGCTCTGTACTATGCTTGGTGTAGCATCTGTAAGGTGTGACGTTTGCTCTCACACAGAATCTTTTTTTTTTTTTTATCAGTCAGATCCTTGCTAAGCAAGACTATGAGAAACTAGGACTGGGCAAACATGTGACTACTCAGTGATTGGCAAGCATGACAGTGCCAGTGGGGCTTTTCACATTTAAACACAATCCACTAAACCAACAACATCTTCTCACCACAAAATGCTGTTCTTCTACATTCATGTTAATTGATAGCCCAAGTCTCTGGCAGAGCAGAGGTTAAATTGGTTTGGAAAACACAAAGTCTGCTCCTGTGCACACATCCATAAATCATTTTCAGGATATCCCCGATGAGTCTCTTTAGAAAGAGAGATTTGCATTAAAAAGACATGTTTGGCCCCCACACTTCTCCCTTGAGATGTGAGGGTGGTATCTGTATGTGCAGAGAGAGATGATCCTGCATCCCACCAGCTGCTGCCATCTGCATCCCACTCACCAGCCCTTTTAGCAGGTTCAGTGCATCTGTGAAATGTAGGGCTATCCCTGGCAAACATAATCTAAAAAAAAAAAACAACCCAATGCCGCAGCCTACAGAAAAAAATGGATTTCCCCATCATACTTGTCAAACATTGCGAATATCAGTGTACACCGGGATTTCAGATAATATGTCTATTTATGGCTGCTTCTTCCTCCCTCATGCATTATTGATGTGTTCATGAGGTTTCCTCTATCCTTTATCTAATAGTTGTTGTAGGTGATACATTTGTGGACAAGGTATTCCAATCAGTCTTATGCCTGGAAGGGGTTGTCTAAATAATAACAAATTTGAAGGGAAAAAAAAAAAATATATATATATATTATATATACAGGTTGCTGCAGAATAAGGATTTGTGTTGTGTATACTGGGTGTAGTTAAAGAGACAGTGAAAGTGAGGGAGACAATGAAGGTAACAAAAAGACGAAGAATCTAAGGGTTTGCTGAATAAAGAGAGAATTGCAGGGAGTCGAGAAAGGAATTTTAAACTTAAGACCAAGTTGGAAAAATGCTCCCATTCAGCTGCATTGCGGAATTTTTCCAACTCGTCTACACTGGCCTAAAGTTTGAGATTCCGGTTCCAATTCTCTCTTTATTGAGTAGATACTCTAGTATTTTTTTTTTAAAGAAAACAAAAAAGCTTGTCACGAACTATCATGACTGTGACTCTGAAACCAGGTTGACTAGTTGCCATTGTCTCAAGTTATGAACTGATCTTTTGGCCCCAATCCCTGGAGAAGAAAAAGTTCCCTTTGTCCCTGGCGCTCCATAAGGCCGCTGGCTCTTCCATCACCTGACTGGGGCATCTTACGATTCCCTGGAACCCTCGCGTGTATTGGGGGCAAGTTTACATGTATAGCTTGGAGGAAAGACGTAACGGGGGATATGATAGAAACATTTATATACATAAAGGGAATCAGCACAGTAACGGAAGAGAGTATATTTAAAAGAAGAAAAACTACCACAACTAGAGGACATAGTCTAAAATTAGAGGGGCAACGATTTAAAAGTAATATCAGGAAGTATTACTTTACTGAGAGGGTAGTGGATGCATGGAATAGCCTTCCAGCGGAAGTGGTAGAGGTAAACACAGTAAAGGAGTTTAAGCATGCGTGGGATAGACACAAGGCTATCCTAGCTATAAGACCGGGAACTGGGGACTAATAAAAGTATTTAGAAAAACTGGGCAGACTAGATGGACCGAATGGTTCTTATCTGCCGACACATTCTATGTTTCTAAGTTGTGGGTCAACCATCAAGTTATGGGCTATTCAGTACACACAAGCCCCCTGGGAGCACTCTGTTGGGATCGAGAATTTCACCACAGGGTGCCCAAACTCTGGTGCCAAACAGGCGGCACAGACAATGTTGAGAGTGGGCCAAGAAAGGGTAACCAAATGTGATGTACCTGTGAAATGTTTAGAGTTCCTGTTCCCCCCTGAAAATGTGTTTACCCCCGTTACCTGCAAGAGAACCTGATCACTGTACACCGCTACCCAGAACTATACTCACAGCGGCCCCTTCACAATAAAGGTTAAGCATGGCCACTGGCTCGTTCTCTGGGTTTCAAAAAGTAGGTTCTTTAGGGATTGATTACTCGGATCAAGCCCCAGCCCCCATATATAGATTGGGACATAGCTCTTCTTCCCATTGGTCGCTATATCCGCAACTCTGGTTGTCCATATTTGGGAGGGTGGCCTGCTCTTCATTGACTGCCCAGTTAACAAAAGATGGCAATCCTAGTGGCCAAATATCTTGTTTTTGCAACCCTGGTTGGCTAAGTCCATATTTTAGCACAAGTGTATTAAAACCTTTTATTCTTCGGAGCTTTATAAAATGAGTACCATTAGGTTGCATCATATTAACAACCCCCTGAATACGGGATAAGATCTCCTGGTAAAACATTATACACGGGTTGCTTAAAATAATATTAAAAAGAATACATTATTCAAACTATATGAAACTATCCATAGTATATGCTATATGTATTTTCTTCAAACACGTTCAATGAACGGAAAAAACAATGTTCGTAAAAGATGCCGGTTCTCTTTTAGCACATTTATACACATACACTATAGGGTCTACTCAATAAATAAAGAATAGCGATGGGGACTTCAAACATTAGGCCAATGCAGCCAAGTCAGAAAAAGTCTCCAACCAAGCTGAATGGGAGAATTTTTCTAACTCGGCTACTTTGGCCTTACGTTTGAAATTACAGTTTCAATTCCGGGCAATACTCTCTTTATATATATATAGATATATGAATATTAAAAGAAAATAATTACAAACAAGGTATATATATATATATATATATACACACACACACACACAGAGACTGTATACATATATTAAAAGAAGACATATATACATATACAAGTTTTAAAACTAATATATATATTAAAACAGTTATATATATATATATATATTTATATAACTTTTAATTTAATACATATGTATATATTAAATTACAAATAAATATATATATATATATATGTTTTGTTATAGTATATAGTATACATAAGAAACATATGCCCCATATAACATGGTCCCCATGTTGTAGCTTGTAAATAAGGTGGCACTAGGCTGGCTGGGGGTCCCTGGTGGGTCAAGCTACAAAACATCAGCAGTCATGGAGGGGTAGACTGCGGCACGGAAGGGGTTAAGGAATGGAGAGGGTTTTCCCCCCCAACCGTCAACCCGTGACGTCGGCCCGCGCGCCCCCGCGACCTATCGGAGCTCTCGCTGAGAGAGCGAGGGCGAGTTGGGCGTACGTCACGGCGCACGCCGACCAATGGGAAGTCGGGAGGGCCGTGGCGCTCCGGATTTTGAATCTTGCTGCTGGCTCAGAGGAGGCAGCTGAGGAGTTAAGGGCCGGTGTCCGGTGATAAACAAGGGGAGTTGAGGAGGTTAGTTCGGTTCTATGTGACGAGGTCCTTCCAAATGACTACGGGACACGTCTAGGACCTGTGCCGTGTGTTAAATCACCTTTTTATCATGGCTCCCCCGGCCGATAATGCATAGGCAGGTTATGTAGTCCAAAGCAGCGGCAGTGCCATAGTCTGCCCCATCACTGGGTTTACCCAGTGTCCTCTGCTGTGCCTACACTTGCATCAGGTCCCATGTTTTGGAAAAAGATAGTGTTTACCTGTCTATAAGGGGCATGGATAATATGGCTGCCTCCTACTGTGCTTCCTACATAAGCAATGCTTTCTTTGTTATTGGTTATAACAGTGTGTTTCACCTAAAAATGGCTTATATGGTAAATGAAGAGAGTAAAAATAAGATTGAAAATTATCTATTGGCAAAATTGCAAGTAAATGCCTAAATTAGGAGAGAAATGTGTTTAAAATGTATCTGTGGAGTCTCCTGCTTATGACATCACCTGTGGCCTGATATGCAAATTACACATTTCCCATTGAAAAGCAGTTCATTTACATACCAAGCCACAGGTGATGTCATAAACAGGAGACTCCACAGTCACTTTTAGAGCTCTTTTTTTTTTCCCCTCCTAATTTATGGATATGCTTGCAATATAACACAATGTATAGATCATTTTTTTTATTCTCTACGTTCACAGTAAAACATTCTTTAGGTGATCCAGTCCCTTTTAAAAATAAAAAAAGTGACATTTTAGTCCTTTTTTTCAGCATTCTGGGGGTTCTTGTGGGACATGGGCAAGATGTGCATACTGTAATTAGTCTCACCCTGCCCTGTGATTAAAGCTGTCAAAGCCAAAAACGGACTCTAAACCCATCGAATCGCTGTGATTGGCTTTCACAGTGATCAGATGTGAGAGATGGGGTCGGAGTACCTTGGTCCCAAGGCACTCGGTTTTGGCAGTTTTAGTTCGATCGTGGTATGCCCTTTAATCATTTTAAATGTAAAATAATCACAGAGATACTTAAAACGATATAACAGCACTGCCACAGAGACTGTGGAAAGCCTTTATAATTGATATTGCTACAATGGACAACAGAGTTTTGAATATTTAAAATTATTACATATTCATCACAGAGTATGTGATTAACTATTGTGGCTGGCTAGCACTCCAAATCTTAGTGTGTAGGCAAGTGTCAGACTACACTCATGTCATAAATAAATGCAGTAGTAGTGAAATAGACATAAAAGGTGTGTGCCAACTTGTAAACTGCAATAGTTGCACTGAACACCAATGGTGGGACCCCTGAACACCAATGGTGGGACCCCTCAGCACCCGGTATTAGCATTCAAAGAATAGGAAATGGTGCAGAAATCTAGATGATATTTAATTCAGTTTGAGATAAAATACAACCATTTTAATTTTGCGATTAAAAATAACAATGACCTCACAATTGTTATAACTGGTTCATTTAATGCTCATGCTTTGAGGAAATGGTTCAGTGGGGTGAAACGCGTTGGGTTTCATTATTGCATCGTATCACCAGGAACATTTTCCTCAAAGCATGAGCATCAAGTGAACCAATTGTAACAATTGCAATGTCATTGTTATTTTTTTATCGCAATATTAAGAATGTTGTATTTTATATTTTGTCTCAGTTTCAATTATATATCATCCAGACACCTACACTAGTCCCTAATCTATAAATGCACTAGTGAAGTAATGTTCTCAAATCCATTTGTGATGATTATTGCACCCCTGGCAACATTTGAACTTGGATTTTCACGCCCTTGCTTCCTTGAAGGGACGTTTTTGTTTCATCCTAAATTTGATTTAAAGTCAGTACACACAAACATATGAATATTATATTCAATGTTGAAAGGACTATCTCTACTGTGAGTCCGTGTGTTCACCACAAACATTTCAGTTGGGGGCACTAAATGAATCGTGGTGTTTGATTACTTATAACGATTATATGTGTTGTGATTCTGTGTGTGCACGCATGTCATTACCTAATCATTAAAGACTTTTAGATCTGCAGTAACATATTTAGATCTTTATTGGCCATGGAGCGACTTTAGTGTCAAATCAGAAACAGTCCACTTATTACAGATGGTTAAAACACTGTACTATATATATTATATTATAAAATATATATTTATTATACACATATATACATACACACACACACACACACACACATCCAAACATTATACCGAACTGGTTTGACTTTGTAAATTTAATTAACTTAGATTTTGATGTTACCATGGCGACACAATCTATTAACGACATAACTACGCACAGGGTAACCCAGGGATTTTTGCAGTTTATAAACACCTTTAAATTAAAGGGCAAGAAACAGTATTTTTTTGTTTTGTTTTTATCCGAAACTATGTTTCTTCACCTCTAATTATTTTATAAGGACAACCAAAGACTGTAGGAAGCAAGGGTTAAAAAAAAAAAAAAAAAAAAAAAAAAAAAGGGTCCCTTTCTCCGAAGTAAACTCGACGTGTATCTTTTACATATACACTCGGGTTGACTCTCTGCTCTGCCTCCGTGCTGAGTCAGGAACAATTTAGGACTCTGCTAGTGCTGACAGTGTCAGCGTGAGCACAGCCAATCAGAGCGGGGGCTCACCCCACTCATCTGATTTGCATTCAGCTGGGTTCTCATTCCGCTAGGATGACCACATGCTAGGATTGCACCGGGACAGTCCCGTCATGGGAATCTATGTCCCGGCTCTCTGGCAGCCTCAATCCAGGACAATGCAGAATCCTGGGATTGACAATTGTGAGTGAGAGTTGATATACTTGGGGACTTGCACTGTGAATATGTTTAACACAATAGACACATACATTTATAAGAGGACATGCTGTGTCTAACGTACAGCTGTATACTCAGAATTATTTCATGCTCAAAACTTCATGCAAAAATAGGTTTAGTTTAGTACATGTTCCACCAAATAAAATAAAAAAAACCCTGCAAAAAATCAACTGCAATGGCCTTTAAATTTCCAGCTGCTAATTGGCTGTTCTTGACAAATATCTGTAGAATTAAGACCCGAAAAACCTTTACTGCAATGAGTTCGCGCCAAAAAATCCCTTTTTAAAAAGTACATTTGTTGTCTTATATGTATCTACTACTTTTTGATTTTTAATATGTTACCATTGTTGATTATGATTTTTTTAAAAGAATGTTTCTTTTTTTTATTTTTTTTTTAAGGCTATAAGTGTATGGTGGACATTGTTCGAAATGGCTAGCAGTGACGGGAATGTTTGCAGCCACGTAAAGGTCGTGGTTCGAGTCCGTCCTCAAAACGAAAGAGAAAGACAAGGAAATTTTAAGCGAGTGGTTCAGGTGGTGGATAATCATATTTTGGTGTTTGACCCAAAAGTCGAAGAGGTTAATTTTTTCCAGGGCCGGCAAACAACAAACCGGGACATGACCAAGAGGAAAAATAAGGACTGTAAATTTGTGTTTGATCGGGTTTTTGATGAAAACTCAAATCAAAGGGAAGTATTTGAACACACGACAAAGATTGTTCTCGATGGTGTACTACATGGATATAACTGTACAGGTATGTTAATGTGGGTACTCTATCTACAGTCACCTAATCACCAGAATAACTTATAGCTAAGCTCTGACGTTATCTGAATATTAACTCCTTTGTGATGCAATTATTGTGTTCCAAAAAGACACTAGGACCGAATAGAAAGTCCTGCATTTAACCCCTTCGTGACGTTGGGACGTTCTATGCCGTCCTGACTTTAAGTGCCTTAAAGTCGTTAGGACGGCATAGTACGTCCTGTACTAAACAGCTCATCGCGGCTCCCCGCGATGAGCTGTTTTCGGATCCCGCTGCAGGCACTTACAGCGGGATCCCACCTGTCAGATGAGGCCACTTTGAGTGGCCTCAGTCTGACAGGGAAAATGTAGCCGGTGCTCAAAGCGAGCATTTCTCTAAATCGCGCTGTGCCCAAACGTCCGCGTTCGGGCACGCCTCCGTGACGTCCGGAGGTCTCGCGATTTTTTGGCAGGGACCTACAGGGTCTATTAAGACCCTGATCGGGTCTCTGCCAGAGTGTTCCTGGCTACCGATCACCTTAAGCAAATCGTGACGTTTTGGTGCTTGCGTCGTTTGGGACGCAAGCACCATGCGTCACGAAGGGGTTAACAGTTCATTGGGGCTCCCTGGAACTTGCAGCGGTACCTCACTTGTCAGATGAGGCCACTTTTACATTTTACTAAATCACACTGTGCTAAAACCTGTGGAGAGGTTTGTGATATCCATCTACATTGGCTCCCGAATTGGTCTGTTTGGCTCCTGAATTCAAATTTGTATTCTGATCCCATTTGTGTTGATATGTGGAGAAATCTGGAGTTATGTATAAAGGTTACATTTGCACTAATAATCGTGCTTTGCACCAGGCAGGTGGATGAGCAGTAGGATTATCCCCTTGTGATCGACGGCACTTCAGCCATGTCTGCGGAGCACTCTTCCCATGGCTCCCCAAGCACCATCAGCCCACCCCCCCCCCCCCCCAAAGTTCTTTGATAGAAATTGTTTTTTTGTCCTAACCCTAGGGTTAGGATTCGATAATAATATAATACACTGTAGGGTTAGGGTTTATCATAACTAACAAAAAAAAAAAAAAAAAAAAAAAAATGACAAATACATTTTATAAAAATAATAAGTTATGAAGGAATTCTGTAGAGGACCCATGACATTTTATGACTGTAAGGGGTATGTTAAGGATTTATTTAACCCCTTAGTGACAAGACATTTTGACCTTGGTGAGAAGGGCTGTTTTTACATTTCTGTGGTGTTTGTGTTTAGCTGTAATTTTCTTCTTTCTCACATACTGTACCCACACAAATTATATGTTGTTTTTATCGCCATAAGAAGGGCTTTCATTAGATACCATTATGTTCATTGTAGCTTATAATTTACTACAAAAAAATCATAAAATATGATAACATTTAAAAAAAAAAACCCACTTTTTCTAACTTTGACCTACATTTTTTTTTTACACAAATACAATCATTAAAAAAGACCCCGTCTAAATAGTTTCTAAATGTTGTCCAGAGTTCAGAAATATGCTTGTTTCCATGGTTTTCTGCAATTTTTTGCAAGTTATGGGGCAAAAAACAAAAATAGTGTTTTGTTTTTTCCCTATATTGACGTTTTGACCTGATCCCTAAATTTAACGCTAACTCTAATCCTGAATATATTTTAATTTTAACCTTATCTCATCTTATGCCAGGGCTTGACAAATTTAATTAGATTACAAATTTGTAAAATAACACCATGCATAGATCTCTATGATGCATAGATTCTCTACCTGCAGCATATAATCCAATGTTTAGGTTATGCAGTCCCTTTTTAATATTGAAATACAAGGCCTTCGTAATTTTTAGCTCCAATCATAAAGTGGTGTGTTTTGGTGTTTGATTCTCATTTCTGTGAGTTCATTTTTAAGACGTGCTGTCTTCTATCTGCGCTCGTGCATTATCTTTCAAGTGAGCCATTTATTATTGTCTTGTTTGTAGTTCTGGCCTACGGAGCCACAGGAGCTGGGAAGACACACACAATGCTTGGCACCCCTGGCCAGCCTGGAGTAATGTACTTTACAATGATGGATCTGTACAGCCGAATTGAAATGGTGAAAGAAGAGAAGCTTTGTAATGTCGCTCTTTCCTACCTGGAGGTTTGTTACAAACGTTTAAAAAAAAAAAAACCTATTTCTCAACAACTTGAATATATTGTTAAGCTCTACCATGTTTATCAATGTGGAAGCACATTTCTTTGTCCAGATTAGTTATGGCCCAAGCTATTTCAGAAATTCCAGACTCTGTTCCCTTTTGTATGAGAACCACATTTGGCTGGTAAAGATATGTCTTTGATGTCCCAAAAAATGTCCTTATTACAAATCCTTCTTTTATATAGTGTCTCTTCCTCAGTTCTCGCAAGATCAGCATGGATCCTCTTTAGCACTCTCAGAGACGTAATACATAATAGAGCTTTTCATTGGTCCTTTACGTTAAAACAAGCTACATTTTATTTTTGAAAGCGATTCTTTACTGTTCAATACATTCTCATTTGGCTGTGCTGATAGTTTAAATCTGTATTAGCACAAACAGTATATTGTTTGATTACTTGAGAAGTATGCAGTACATCTTATATCAAATTCTTAATATAGCGATTCTTCTTGGCTTTAAATTTTTTTGTTTTTATTAATTATTTTAAACTCTACAGTAATCCTTGTTTTACAATTTGTGTAGAATGCTCGTCTGTAAAGTGCATTTCTATTAGTATAACAGATTTTTACTCAGAATTCCTGAAGATTTGTAGAGTAATATTTCTATGTAAAACAAAACACTAGGAAATGGTAATAAAGACTTTATTCATGGCTTCTGGGTTTGTCAAGCCCTGTAAAGTACATTATAGGCTATAAATACATACTTGTATTTATTTTGCTCTAGTAATTGTCGTAAATATGTATATCTTTTCAAATGGTTTCATTATATATTTTTATTCTGTTACACTTTGGTTTTCTGTAATAAAAGTATGGCTTTAAGATTTTGAATTATTGAAACAGATAACGATTGCCCTTTTTTTTTTTTATAAAACTAAAAAGCTTTCTGACACGTGTGTGTGTGCGCGCGCACGCGCGCGCCGGAATATTCATAGCCCCCATTGTATAGGTGTCTGTGTGTGTAAACGACAGACTGCAAGTGTTGACTGTTTCATTCTTGTAAATAGGTGTACAATGAACAAATCCGAGATCTTCTTGCAAACTCTGGCTCACTAGCCGTGAGAGAAGACCCTCAGAAAGGAGTTGTGATACAAGGACTAACACTGCATCAGGTACTCCTTTTACATGTTTCGGACAGCCGTTTAACGTCTTCAGACCTCTAAAGCAGAGATATCATTTATTTATTGAGCACCAATGTCTCCAGCAGTTACTATGGGAATAGTAATTAAACGTAATAATATAGGTTAACATGAGTTTGTGCAGCAGATGGTAAATTCTCGATCAAACTTGAACTATAAGTTTTGCTGCTCTAATGAAAGAAACCTGTTGTTTTTTTTTCTAGTGAGATTGTATTACTTCATATACTCGCAGTTTCTCAAATGTACAAGTGGCCCATTTTTATTTCTGTATTTTCATTATTTTTTTTATTTTTTTTTAAAGCCGAAATCTGCTGACGAAATCCTCCAATTGCTTGACTATGGAAACAAAAATCGGACTCAGCACCCTACTGATATGAATGCATCCTCTTCTCGATCACATGCTGTCCTACAGGTAAAAAGACATTCTTTATGATTTGAGCTGTGAAGCTGAGAGAAAAAACTCATGGCTTCAAAATTTCTGAAAATGTTATTTTTTTTTAATTTTAATTTACGGACTTTGCCAAAAATTCAGCTCACAAAGGGGTTAAAAACCATTTTGAGTTGAAAAAACCCCACATTTTATCTGAGTCATTTTATTCAACATTCTGAAAAAAATATTCCACAATCCATGTTTTGTTCGTTTATTTATTAATTTAATTTTTTTTATTTTTTTTATTTGCCACAAAAGTTTTGAACATCCTGTTTTTTATTTTTTTTTTTATTCATACTTCTACTAAAATGACATAAACGATGTGCACTTGGATACATTTCAATTGTTTCTGTAGCCAAATATTATGATTTTGCTCATTGGTTATAACCCACCCAGCCAGGTAGACTGCCATAACGCAGTTTACTTGTGCTGTTCTTTGCTAGCAGATGAACCCCCAAAAAATTGGGGGTGATCAAAGTTAGGAACCACTGTTTTAACCAGGTCTACTCTCAGATTTTTCCACTGCAGCTTGTACCTTTTAACGAAAACTTTTCGTGTAAGCGCATGACTTCCTGGAGGTGCCAATAATTTTGCTATAATGAAGATTGAACGTGTGTTCTTTTTCTAACCTTTTGTCTAGAGTGTTCGCAATTTCAACCCTTCAGTGTACTGCTTTGCAAGGCTAGAGGGTATTTTTCTATAGGTTTGATAAAATGCGTTTTTTTTTTTTTTAACCAGATTTACTTGCGGCAACAGGATAAAAGTGCAAGCCTCAATCAAAATGTGCGAATTGCCAAAATGTCTCTGATTGATTTGGCTGGTTCAGAACGGGCCAGCGCAACCAATGCCAAAGGTGACCGTTTGCGCGAAGGGACAAACATCAATCGATCCTTGTTGGCTTTGGGGAATGTCATTAATGCTCTTGCAGATCCAAAGGTAAGTGTCTCCATTGCGGCGTATGACACCAGAGTTCTACGGTATACTTGTAGACGTCGGAATGCATGCAGACCTATCTAGGAGCTAGCTATTGCTTTTGTTTTTAATTTCCACTCTGTATGGCATGCACTCTGAAAACATAATGAAGCCTTGTAGTTTTTCTGCATACTGTCATATCAGTTGTTAATTAATAATGCTAGCCAACTGCCAAACCGTCCTGTAGACCCAAAGCATCCATGATCCTCCTCTGACTTCATTTGGTTCAACAACCAAAGTTGCTCCTGGTCTAAATGTGAGATGAGGTTTACCAGATGATGTGCTTGAGTTTACACATCGTTTTAATAGTTTCATGGTGGTCTTTTCTCATATGTCAGGTTTGGCTTCTTCAAAGGGACCTCTAAAAATATGTCTTGTTCAACTATTGACTGCACAGTTAATATAAAACTTATTGACTTATATTATGTTTTTGGAGCAAAATAGATGTCAAAACTGAAACTTCAGGAATGTGACTTTAAAAAAATGTGTGTCTACAAGAGTCTTACCAACATAGTATCTTGATTAATACATTTAGAGAATGAGTTAACCTACCCACTCAATGACTCAATTGAAATCTGTTTTAAAACCTAACGCGTGATGAAAGCCATATAATGAATTCTGCCCACTCGCCAGCAGAAGATAAAGACCCATCCACAAGCCAATTTTAAAGTCTACAATTGAAGAGTTCTTTAAGTCTGCTGGCTAAGGTATATAACTTGCTGCAAAAACAAATAAATGGGAAAAACTTTCACCAATACATTTGTGCACGTGCCTGTACAACACCAATCAATAGCAGCTTTTACTTGCCTCATCCATCGCACCCTGACAATACATTTTCACACACACAATCTGCTTCTGACATTGCTCCATCAGGCTTACCAACTTGGCACGCTTGGTGTGTCTGCTATGCTGAGTAATTTTCATGCTGGCATCATCAGTATGCATATTTCAGAAGTGTGTATATATAGGAAGGCCAGTCTCCCAGAGGGGCTGATTTCAAATGATCTGTAAACCACGGTAATTTTCCATTTTTAGTAGTGTAAAGCGATTCCCTTCTATGTTTTGTGTACACACTAGTTTATTTTAATGCTTTGATTTAAAGTGATCACCATGGTTTCTTCTATTGATGCTCTTTCGGTGCAATTTTTGAAGGCTGGGCAGTGCGTTTGTAAAGGGATCCAGAGAGCCCAGTAATATTTCCTTTTTAGTGGTCTATTAAAGGGACACTAAATGCTATTCTAATATAGAAGCACAATTGGAAAATTAGTTGTCCCTAGTATGAGGATAAACTGGCGGCTACTTTTGATAGTACACACCACTTTATCCTCTGACCGACTGCTGCCATGTTTCCATAGGAAGAAGGCAGCCGCCTGGTCGGCGACATGCTCTCTCTGCTAGCGCAGACAGAGACCCTAGTTTTTGCATGGGATCAGCAGGGGTGACCTTAACTAGGTCCCCCCTGCTAATCTCATTCAAAAACGAGGGTCTCTCTTTCTGCGCCAGCAACGTGAGACACTCGGGAACTGCTGTGATGCGCATGCGAGACGACACAGATAGTAAACCCGCGTGTATCTACTAAGATACACGTCGGGTTTACTTAAATGTCCCAGGACATGTTTTGTTTAACCCTTTTTACACTTAGTCTAAATTATTGTAAAATAGTTCATCCATTAAAATACATTCTACATTAAAATGATACAGAAGTTGTTTGTGGACTTTTAAAATAAGAACAAGATCTGCGGGGCTGGCGGAACCGTTTTTCTCTAGATTGTAAGCAGTGCTCTCTACCTCATGTATCAGTGTCTCCATCTGATGATGTATGTAGTTCCCTTCTATGTTCTGTACCAAGCAATATGCAAATTGTTGGCACAATATACATGTTAATGCAATGTGTATCATCGTAGAGATATTGGTGATAAGATTCTGTACAGCAGGTAGTCAGACAATATTCTAAATGGCTTTTTTTCACACTGAGAGTCTTGCCTATATGAAACTAGTGCACTTAGAGCAGTCTACTGTGCAGCTTCTCCCACCTGTCAGATCTGTATTGATCTAACCAAAGGCGAATAAAAATGGCAGCTCCCTTCCCATGCAAAGAGAACAGCTTAGAGCAGAAATGTGTCATTTTTTTAGCGTTCAAAAACACACAATGTGCTGGCCACTTGATAGTTAAAACATCAATTTGCTTGAAATGTAATTACGGCTGTACTTTTCTGTATTAAACTCCATACTGACTGAACAAAGTCCTGCTGAGATTAGTCCACCATCTTCTGTACGGCTTTTTCTGTTGCTTAATTCTGGGTTGACTCTTCCTTACAATTTCAGCATTAAAATGATCATTTCTGGAGTTTATTTGGGATAGCTTGGACTTTATTGAAGTATTACTTGTTTTATACAGACCCTGTGAAATGACGTCCAATTTCTATACAGTATTTATGTGGAGATATGCTCCTAGTGTATCGTAACGGCCACAGCCGTCCATTTAGTGTAAGCATAAAAGTGCTTGATGTCTTAGGAAGAATTGCAGTCACGAATGTAATTCGTTGTTAAAGGTCCCCCAAGGGGAAGCTTCTGCTTCTGAACATAATTCACCAACTCCCTCACAATGTGGTAATTAAAGGATGTGTCATATTTTTCTGATGCCGGCCATCGTTTTATACACTTTTCCCAAGTAATAAACTTCTTTTATTATTTTTATTTTTTTTACAACTTCCTTACTTAACATTAAGCACTGGATGCCCTAAACTCAAATGATAAAAACAAACTTGTGCAATTCAGCACTGGAATAAATCGGTGCACAAATTAATCTCTTCCTGTAGCACAATGTGAAAGGCTTCCTTGTATTCTATAACCTTAAAGTCGTTAGGACGACATAGTACGTCCTGTATTAAACAGCTCATCGCGGCTCCCCACGATGAGCTGTTTTCGGATCCCGCTGCAGGCACTTGAGGCGGGATCCCACCTGTCAGATGAGGCCACTTTGAGTGGCCTCAGTCTGACGGGAAATGTAGCCGGTGCTCAAAGCATTGTCCGGAGGTCTCGCGATTTTTTTGCAGGGACCCACAGGGTCTATTAAGACCCTGATCGGGTCTCTGCCAGAGTGTTCCTGGCTACCGATCACCTTGTGATCGGTGGCCAGGAACCAATCGTGACGTTTTGGTGCACCATGCTTCGCGAAGGGGTTACGTTTGGTTCACCCCATGATGTCACTTGAACTCACAATCGCACACCTGTCGCCTCCCCCCCACCATACAAAATTATTATCAATATATTACTGCCTCTTTATACTCCCCTTCAGTCTCCAAGTACTTTCATTCTGTGTATTTGGAGTTTGCAGAGTTACAAGTCGTCCCATTTAGTAACTCACACATCTGTCACAGTCCCCAGTGCCTCCATTACCACAATCTTAAACGGGACTGAGAGAAATTAATAAAAATGTTTTTTTTTTTTTTCTTTCTGTTCTCTCTCACCCACACCTTTCCTCTTGCTTCTTCACTCACCTTATGTTTCTCATAATTGCATATCGAGCTACATGTAATGTCATAAACTTCACACTCCAGACACATTTAAAACACATTTTTCCCCTAATTTAGGCATTTGCTTGTAATTCTGCTATCACTATTTATAAATCATTTTTTTGTATCCTCTACATTCACAGTATAAGCAGTGTTTATGTGATACAGTCCCTTTAATCCGAATCGGTAGCGAGTAATACAATGATGGAGTTCACACATGCATGGGACAAGCAAACTACTGATGAACATAAGATAAGGACCAAATAATGTCTTATGGGACTAGCTGGGCCAAATGGTTCTTATATGCCGACACATTCTATGTTTCTATGACACTTTTAGGATTACGGATAATACCGCTGAGTATCTGTAAAACTTAGCAACTGCAACATTTGTATTACCGCTCCAAGGCCATTACATTTCTAAAAACTTCTCAAGCTCTTTGGTAATCCTAAACTACCCTCGGGGAACAGAGATGTAACATTGCTGCTCCGCTCCTCTTTTAAGTCGACCACTGACATTGTTCTGTAAAACTAAACAACATGTGTGCTTTATTCCCCCTTCAAATGTTTGTTCCCAAGTAGCTTGTAATTGAAATAAATATCCAATAGAGCATAAAGGCCTCAACTTTGTTTTCGTGAAACAAAAAAACACAGCATGACTTGATTTTGGGAGACTATAGTGCGCACATCTGTTTCCCACTAGGGGAAGTGCATTGACCCCCCCAGTCTTATATTCGTAAGAGAGAAAATAAAACCCATAAATTTAGTACTTTCCTGTTTATCCATTTGTAGTTTCTGATCACTTATATTATGCTTTATGATTTCTACATGCAATATTGGCAGACACGGCTAATATTTTAAAGAGCCACTTATTCTTAAAAAGACAGTATCACCTGAACTAATATTCTCCCCGTCCCTTCCCACCGCCTTTCTGGTTTGGAGCAGATCCGCTGGAGTGATATAGCTGCACTCCTGGTGCATGATATCAGATAAGGGATGCTGGTTGACGCTGGGTTTTATGTATAAACCTTACCTAACACCATTTTTTTTTTTTTTTTTTTAAATCCGAGATTGTCTTTGGCAGAGGTTCTCCAATAGTTTTAAGGTGCTCTTATGCGTCTGATTCTTTATTTATGAGTTGCTCCAGCCCTCAGCAACTTGTAGGTTCAGGATCGGGGCACACAGTGCCCAGACATTTTTTCCAGGAGATTTCGTCATTTATATATAGGAGCACAGTACACATGCATAGGACCACTGTTCTTATACTCCTAGTTCAGCAGATTTGCGTTTTTTTCTTATAAAATGCGTTCTTTTCATTGATGTTATATCTCCTTTTATTGATTGTGAGTGGAAACCGTGCTGTGTTTCTGGTTTAGACAGGATCTAGATAGGGAAGACCAGTTGCTGGACCTTTTTAAAAAAAAAAAAAATCTTGGTGCTATGGTGGAATCAAACTTTTGATGTTATTATTATAGTTTTGCAGCTCCTTAAGGATAGTCATTGATTGCAAGTTACCGTAATTTAATCTAATGCCTTAGACGTTTGCTCTCTAACGAGTACACTAGGTGTTTTATTTCTTTTCTCTGCACCTGTTTGTCAGTCTGTTACTGGACCAATAAAGTATATAGAATATTAATGCCAATTCTCTGCCTGGAATAGGCACATACCCACCTCACCCCTCAGACATATTGAGAAGCACTGCATTACAGGGAGAAAATCCCATTTTTCAAAATAAGGTACAGTAATTTAATTTATTGAACTTGGATCTGCTTCACTGTGCAAGCTCCGGATTCTTTCAAAACCCTTACCTTCCTTCTTCCCCCCCGTATGACAATTCATTAATATAGAGTCATTGTGGTTGTTCTCAATACCTCTCCAATGACTGCTGGATTTAGCGCACCCTATTTCTGCTTTCAGCCTGGTTAACATGGTAGAGTGATCTAGAGATTTGCAACATCCTCCTGTTATAGTTGTAGTGGTCTGAAATAAGATTTCACTTGCTTCCTACGTACTACCTGAGCCCCCATTTTGAAACCAAATGTATAATAAATGCAACGCAGTCACTGACTTTGGGGATGTAGTGTGTGCGCCTGTGACCAGTCACTGACTATGGGGATGTAGTGTGTGCGCCTGTGACCAGTCACTGACTATGGGGATGTAGTGTGTGCACCTGTGGCCAGTCACTGACTATGGGGATGTGGTGTGCGCGCCTGTGGCCAGTCACTGACTATGGGGATGTGGTGTGCGCGCCTGTGGCCAGTCACTGACTATGGGGATGTGGTGTGCGCGCCTGTGGCCAGTCACTGACTATGGGGATGTAGTGTGCGCTCCTGTGGCCAGTCACTGACTATAGGGATGTGGTGTGCGCGCCTGTGGCCAGTCACTGACTATGGGGATGTGGTGTGTGCGCCTGTGGCCAGTCACTGACTATGGGGATGTGGTGTGTGCGCCTGTGGCCAGTCACTGACTATGGGGATGTGGTGTGTGCGCCTGTGGCCAGTCACTGACTATGGGGATGTAGTGTGTGCACCTGCACTGCAAACCCACCTTCATAAACTAACCACATTGTATAACTCATTCTGCATTGTGCTACAATATAATTACGTGACCCACCATTGGGAAATGTTAAAAGAACTAAATTAACTACCGCTGGAATCCAGACGCACCCTTCACCTTTCCAGTCTTGTGTTTAGGAGCTTTTCTGTTAAGCTACCGTTCTACCTGAGTAGAATGCTCTCCCCGGCTGTTCCCACCTCCGATTCAGTACCATCACTTTACTTACTATACCACAATACAAAAAGAAAATTGCTCTAGCCTCATTTTCCTACAGAGTACCAAAATTATGGATTTAACCTCACAGACTCCATCATATCTTCCACCAGTCTCAAATTCCCCTCAGAGATCTGTCAATACACCTCGATACAGAATACACCTGTAATCATTCTTGAGTATATTTCTTACCTGTTCATTTTCTGTCTTAAATTTGTCTAATAGTTTTTTAATGTTATTTTGTACCTTAAAATAATTCAAACAAAGAGGGTGAATTATTGCACATTCTGGTGAATGAGAAACCTCTCACTTACTGATATTTGGTCCCCTAGTTTCTGACATGGGTTGTTAGATGGTTATTGTCCAACTGTCTTTTGATGATAAGCTGATGATGATGATTTTTCTCCTACGTAAAAAACCATGTTGTTAAGAAATATACAGTACAGAAATATCAAAAAGTTTTTCCATGTAAGATTTTTTTTAGCTCTATGTGTGCTCCTGGGAAGAAGACTATTCCATACCACAATGTACTACCTGAGATGTCTCCTAGTTACCAGCTGCTCTGAGAGCAATCAGAAGGCAGAATACAGAATATTGCTTTTTTTCCCCACAGCAACTGGAAGGTGACAATGTCATTTGTATTGTCGAGTTAATTATTATATATCCAAGACTTGACAAATCCCAAGAGGCTACAATCCATGGCAGCTTATGAGTAAGCGCCAGTGGGCGTGAAACGCGTTAATCTATTTTTTCCATGTTGGCGTTCTCCTGTGTGTTGTATCCCCCATGGGGATTAAATGAATTTAAAAAAGCACTTTGACAAGTTCTAAACCCCACACTCATGTTGCTTCAATCTACAATTCATGGGTCCAAAAATTCTTAGTAAGTACAACCCATGGCTCCTAACATCCATGTGAATGATTCCTTACTTCTGGCTCTCAACCATTTTTGATTAGTCTATCAAAGAAATCTAAATAAATACAATGTCTAAAAAAATAAATATACTGTCTCTCAAATTGATCTATATGGCTCATAAAGTCTACAAGTGATCTGTTTGCCCTTCACATATTTATAGTTTCCCCTTGAAACCATTTTAATTTTAGCTATAGCAAAAGTTATTCATTCAGCAAGTGCCATGTGGTCCCTCCCTACATAACGCCACAGGTAGTTGGCATGTTTTTGTCGCATGTTTGTGGGTCAGAATTCCAGTGTCTGTTTTGTGGTAAGGTTTTTGTGTAATTCTGTTCTCTATTTTCTGAGGTGAATATTTTTATTTGCTGATGGTTTTTATAGGCATTTGTTTCAGGTTTGCATAACTTAAGACTTTTTATTATTCTGGCAATGGAAGTAGAACATATGGCTTTTTTCTTTCTTCATCAGTCCTGCTGTATTTTGTTTGTATATTGATTAAAGATCAGGAGTGGAGGGGAAGCCAAAAGGTAGCTATACAGATTTACCTACTACTTCCTTGATGTATAGCCAGTCTTTAGACTATTGATGTTTTTGATACGCGTATGAAAACCTCCCAATTCTTTGCTACTTTGATGTTACCCTCTGATCTCGGTATATCGGGTGTGTATATTACTGTGTCACAATGTTCCAGTGCCTAAAAAAACCCAATCCTGCTCAAACTACACTTTTGGAGAGTAAGACGACAAATATCTGTAGACGTTTGGAGCCAAAGTGACCAATTCCAGAGCCAGCCTACTTATTTTTTGGAGACCGAGAAATGGTAATTTTTATATAAAACACGCAAAAAGCTTAGTAGAACTGACATCTGGGATGTGTCGATGCTTGTGATAGAACTCCCCTCCTAACATTTCTACCCCCGCGAATCAAGAAGCTGGGGGGCAGAGCTTGGGTGGTCGAGTGTCAGGGCTACCGCACATGTGTGGTGGTACTGTCAGTTGTCCAGCTAGCTCTATTGGAGACAGTGGAGAATGCAATCATAACAGCGGAATTAGGGGAACCCACTGTCCTGTTGAGCTCTACATCTATCCCAAAAAGAAGAACAGGCCATTGGACACTTTAGAGGGTGCGTACAGGACAGGAGTAAAGTGTTGGCAGATTCAGGACGATCCTGGTACTGTTTTCATGGCTCCTAAAAGTGACTGTCTAGGCTCGCGAAGTAATTCATCTGTTTGGCTGTAAGGTCTACAAATATTTGTCAAACCCTGGTATAGCAGTGTTGACATATATAACCATTTATACTGCACGGCTGCATTCAATTATATTTCTGCACCATTTATGGATGGCCAAAGGGGGTTTAACCACAAATATATTCATGATTTTTTGTTGCAATTGCTCTATATAATATGTATCAGTTGTGTAAAATACTCTTGTTGTATATTAAATTAGAAAGGCCTTGGTAATCACCAAATCCCTGTTAAAATGTACCATTCATATAATGCAATAATATGCAGTTTACTCTGAATAACGGGAAATGAATCTGTATGTGTTACATGTGTCTGTCTCACACCGTATAGGACTATACATGTATTACAAATATGTCCTTGGGTTGTGCTCTAGCTGCAGCTCACAATAATATTTTGATGGATTAGACATCAGTACTAAAGGCTGATTACTTAGTAAATAGTTATTAGTTCTAATTACATGTACAACATTGAGTTATAGACTGATGGAAATGCGTGCTTTAAATGTATATAAACTTTTCTAAATATTTTTCTTTATATCTAAATATAGTTTTGACATCAAAGCAGTCGATTTTTATTTTTTTATTTTTATGGACCACCTGTAGTGTATTGTAAGGTTGAGTCTCCAAGGAAACCATTAGCCTTGATATTATAGATTGCGTCTCTGTAAGATGACACCTCAGATTATGTTAGATCATTTGTGGATTGTATCTATCCTGTGCCAATCTGCGAATGCCAGGAACACACTTTAATTATTTTTGTTACTTTTTGTTGTATATAATATTTGAATACTATTTGGACTAATAGTTTGTTTAGTGGTAGTGCTGGGTTTTTTCTTCCTCTGCTTACTACTTGGTTATTTTTCAATTACGCTGACCTGATAATTTTAGGAGCTTTAAGTTATATTATTTGGAGCTTTCTGAAAGGGCAAACACACTTTTTTTTTTTTTTTTTTTTTTACCCTTCCTAGCAGGATCAGCAGAGGGGATCTAGTTAGATCACCTACCTGACCAGAAGCTGCCGGTCAGATGATAAATGACTTTCCACTATATTAGAAGCAGAAGTGGGGGAAAAAAATTAGTTTCCTTTAATACCTTCCCATGCCACTCAAAGACATGCACTTGGTGACAATTGACCTATCTGACATGTCATTGCGGTAAATGCCCCATAGGCAGAGATCAACGGGCATCACGCCACACAAAATTTACACACATACCCCTAGCATAACAATCGCCCCACACAATGGTTACGGGCGCCATGTTGAAGAGGAGCATGCTCCTCCAATACGGCTCTGCCCCATATCCGGCATAAGTGACGGAAGTGATCAGAAATCAGCAACATTACATTGAAAGAAAAGAAAATAAGACAAAACTAACCCGACATCTATTAACCTTAGATCTAGGCTTAGAGTTCAGTTCCGGTAATATTTGTGCAATAAAAACAGTATATAATGTGTGGATATATTAAATGAGATAAGAAAATTTACAGCTAAACACAAACACTGCATAAATGTTAACGCCATTGTCCTTAAGGGGTTAACATCTACTTAATACAAGTTTTATGTTTTAATTATTCAGATGCATTGTCCCTTTGCTGATGATTCTCTTTTTTTTCTCTTAGCTTATGCTTTTTCTAGACTGCTTTTTCTTATGTTCGCTATATAATCTTTTATGTGAAAGGGATGCACAATAAACTACTTTAAATCTCCTAGTTTTAGAAATGCAATGGCAACAGTTGTGTCAAGTGGTTTCCTAATCAGTGGCTAGCACATGTTAAATTCATTATCCAGTCATAACACTGATCACTACGACATGTATATGAGATTCTTGAGCTCTCGCCCAACCAACATATACCCCATTAATCAGTGAGCATGTTCTTTATACAACTCCATTAATAAAAACATAACATAGTTAAGCAGTAAGTAAACATCTGTTTAGGCCAGGGTTTGAACATTGCTGCTTCCTTTAGGAGCCAGCCTGGTTAATTTTAGGAGCCAATGAATTGGTACTCCCATATAATTCAATGTAAAACAGTCCAAAAAAAAAAACTTAGGAGCCAACAGTAGAGATTTTAGAAGCTATGGCTCCCTGACTTCCAGTACTTGTCAAGCCCTAGTTTAATCAACAAGATGTATGGGTGAGATAGCTCAGTAGTCTAATGTGTCAACTGTTCATTCCTAACCATTGCAGGTTTGATTCCTGGCAGGGACAACCAGTAATGTGTTAATAGCAACACCCCTTGGATGTTGGGCAAAACTAGCACCCTGGGATGTCAGCTTCCTGTTCCTGGTTAAATACTATATATTATTATGGGAGTCTAGTTTTTGGTACTGTAATAAGCTACACACTTGGTAAAAGTCCAAGGAGCAAAACCTTAATGTTCTATACAATTGAATACTGTTTTGCAAGTTATATTTTATGAATCATCTCCTCTTTACCCTTGGGATTTCTGCAGCCTGATGTGCGTGTATATATAGATATATACAGTGGTGAGAAATAGTTTGCAAACCTTCAGAATTCACATTTCACTCTACCAATGTTATCAGTTTCTAATCTAACTCCTAAATAGAACTGCATTGCACACATGACACACAAACATGATGCTTTCTCAACACATATACACAGCTGGGTTTAATATCTCTCAAGGGAAAAGTATGAGAACCTTTAAGATTTAGCAGGTGGTTTTGGCGCCACCCGGGACAGCAATGACCAAATATTCTTCCTGTAACTGTTGGCCAGTCTCCGACATCACTTTTGAGTCATGCAATTCGGATGGTTTTTAGAATAGGCTTTGGTGTGGATTTAAGTAGACCACTTCAGATTTTGAATCTCCTTCCACGGACTTCACGTTTGTGGATTTATTTGCTTTGCATTCTCATTTTAGTATTATGCCCCCCAAGCGTTTCCAGCCCATTGGTTCTTAGTCATTGATGACTTTCTTTTATCTTTTCTTTCCTCTCCCCTACTTGGGCCCCACCATTTGTTTGTGAGTCTGTCACTGAAGTGATAAGGATTATCTAGATACTCTGTCCATAATCCTCACGCGCCCCCTCCCCCGAAGACGGTACACTCCCCCAGGTTGAGCATCTGAATGTTGACTCGAGACAAGAATAAAAAAAAAAAATCGAGCAAAATATCGGGTGCAAGATTTGACACAGCAACCATGAAGATCAGCAGTTTCAAAAAACAAATATAAAAACACTAAAACGTCCCAAATATGGCCAATATGGGATCCAGAAAGCAGTACAGGGAGAAAATAGACCTCACACAATGCATTTCACCCCCTCGTGGGCTTCCTTCTGGCGTGACACACCAGGAGAAAGCCCACGAGGGGTGAAACACGTTGCGTGAGGTCTATTTTTTTGGTTCCATATTTGGGACTTTTTAGTGTTTTTATATTTGTTTGTTATTTTAAACTGCTGATCTTCATGGTCGTACTGCACATGTAAGACACTACTGTCTATTTATTAAAATTTGTACATTGTGTTATATTCCCATTCTGTTCCTGCATTATTATCCCTAATTTAACCCCCTGGATTACCGGCCGAGGAGAGAACAGTGATCACGCGGAGACACTTAGTTGATGAGCCCTACAATCAAAACATTATTGTTTTTGCTCATTTAGGCACACTACCCCTTCCATTACTTTGGATTATTCACTGAATATCTAAGAACATTCACATACTGTTGCAGTAATGGAATAAAGCAAACAAATCATTTCTAAACATTTGTCATAAAGCCTCTTTTTCGAGACTCTGTTTTATAAAATAATTATGGTGAGGATAATTCTGTGAATGCGTTAATTAATTTGATCTTCCTTTTCAGACAAAGAAGCAGCATATCCCGTACCGGAACAGCAAACTTACCCGTCTACTAAAGGATTCACTGGGTGGGAATTGTCGGACCATCATGATCGCTGCCGTGAGTCCGTCATCGTCATCCTACGACGATACATTCAACACGCTGAAATATGCGAACCGAGCAAAGGATATCAAATCTGCAGTAAGTGGGAGAGCTAAGCAGGGAATTTACTTCAATTGGGCTTTGTAACAGGCGAGATGTTTCGCAGAAGTAAAGATAAACCCTCGTTTGGACTGGAAGGAAATGAAAGGCTTTTAGCTTTTTTCACATATGCGTTTAAGATCACAGCAGTGTAAAAAAAAAAAATAGTAACAAATAATAAATAAAATAGTCCAAATAAAGTCCCCAGGTGATGCAGCTCGTGTGTGTGGACAGTTCACCCCACTGTAGAAAACTTGCTGGAAAATACAACCGCGCAAACACAAACGGGGCAATATATAGTGTAGTATTTTAAAGGAGAACCGAAGAAAAAAACATAAGTACCGTTTAAGTGAAAGATCGCATTGAGTGTAGACATTTGAATAAGAAATTATTAAATTAAAGCATATAAATAATGTACCTTATTGAGCCCCCTTTGCTCTGTATATCTATAATAGGGAGCGGACATGTTGTTTAGAATCTTAGGGCAGTTCTTCATTCACCTTGGTTCAGATGAAGGAAGATCTGACTGATCTGAGCCAAGATTCTAAACAACATGTCTGCCCCCTGTTAGCGCTAAACAGAGCAAAGAGGGCTCAATAAGGTACATTATCTATATTCTTCATTAAGGCTTTTCTATGTAAACTATTTACATGTGATGCAATCTATCAAATAGACATTAGGTTTTTTTTTGCTACAGTTGTACTCAAGATACACATTTCGTTCTTAAAAAGACATTTCTTTAACCCTTTATTCCTTCTAACAAGCAAGGGTTAAAAGATAATTGTCCTTTTTTTTTTTAATGCCTGATTTTGACAGTTCACTTGTCAGTAGACTTATCAGTACTTCAGTTTTTAAACCATCACTAGTTTAGACCATGAAATGTTAAAACTGTTTTATTATCCTTTACAGGTGAAGAGTAACGTCGTTAGTCTGGACAGTCACATTAGTCAATACGTCAAGATCTGCGAGCAACAAAAGAACGAGGTATGGTCAAGTCAAAATATTAGCCTTTCTGTTCTGTAAGTTTATATTGCATAAATTGTTGCTTTGATTGCGTTTGATTACGATTATGTGTTTTGTGTGCAATGTTTTTTTTTTTTTGTTAAAGTGGCACTTTAAAAATAAAAAAAAGTAACATTTTTGCATTGAGCTGAATGTTGGGTAAAATTAGCATTTACTTTAAAAGACACCAATTTCCTTAACCTGTATGTTTCAACACAAAGCATACAGGCTGATGAGGTCAGCGACTGTCATTTATTGTGTAGTGATTGACACCATGAGGCCTTCTCACTAAAAGGTAAGGGGAAGTGAGATATACATTGTGCTGGAACAAATATGGCAGGCTTGCTTACTGGGAGAGACTCACTAGGTTTGTCCTTGCACAATGTATATCTAAATTGGTAGGATGAAATCTCTCCTCAATTCACTTGCAACTTCCCCTTTAGTTTATAGCTCCCCCCTTGTTTCAGGCATAATCCGTAGAGGGGATGTGAACTTGTGCTCCCTCTGTCCATTTCAGCTAAAAATGTTGCTTTGGTTCGCAGTACAAAAGTATTGCCTATAGCACAGAGAGAGAAGCTCTGTTTTACCTGACCTTGACAGAGGGGACCTGAATTCTTTCTCCAATCCGTTTTTGTTTTGTTGTATTTTCAGATTGCCGTGTTAAAAGAGAAGCTGAATGCCTACGAAAACCAAAAGATGCATGTTCCGGATCAAAATCATCAGAACGGGCTCCTTCAGTCTAACCAGGACCAGACCGAAATTAAAAGGTAACTAATATTATAGATCACTTTAATTGGGTCTATCTGTAAACATTTGTTTGCACATTCCACTCTTCTTTTCTTCATTGTGATTCTTTTTAAAATCTCTTTAAAAGATGTCACTGGGAGCAGGGGGCATACTGCATCAGCTCCTACTTTTGCACAGTGAAGTAATATGAGCATTAAGTTCAGCTGAGGAAATCCCGGGTACTTTCTAGCAGCAGCTTTCAGTGCAGTAACAGTCTTGGGCATAGTTGCCAACGTCGGCCATGTTTCCAGGGACACATATATTTGTTACATATGCTGCAGAAAGAGCATGCAAAGTGCAGCCGGGCAGTATGCAGGATGGATATACGCACAAACACAGTCCAATGAATTAATCATGGTAGGTCCTATGGGATCTCCTCCCTGAATAATTAATTAGATTGTGTCTGTGTGTATATCCATCCTACATACTGCCGGGCTCCACTTTGCATGCTCTTTCTGCAGCATGTGGAACAAATTTGCCCCTGCAAACATGGCTGATTTTGGCAACTATGGTCTCGGGGTGGCTGACACATTTCTAAGGTGGGCACAACCACACTGAAAGCACAGAGTTACTACAGTATCACTTGCTATTGCTTGGTTATATGAAAATATGAATCTGTTGGTACTCCGTTTAAAATTATATATTTAAAATATTTTGGGTTACAGCCCCCCCCCCCCCCCTTTATAAAACAATAGCAGTCACATCTATGTAAACCACCAACATCCGAAGAGCCCTGGGTGCACTCGATGTTTGGTTTGACCGGAGGACTAATAAGGTTACAGCTCCCTGTAAGCACAATGCCGCTGTTGCAGATGATGAAAAGTTATTTGCCGGCACACTACATCTCCTACACAGGCCCTTCCAGCCATAGAATCCTGTCTATTAAACATTTAGTGGAACTGTATCAACCACGTAATGGGGAGGGCACTGAGAAATCCAGTCCACGCTGAAACTTTCATTAAACCATGGTATTACACGCTTGCACAGTAACACAGCTGGAGTCTGTTTATATGCATCCCTGGGCTTCAGAGAAACACAACCAGTGGCCTGTTTTCACCCCCTCTCCCCTCCATGTTATGGGAAAAAAATGTAAAATAATGGCACTACACAAACCAGCAATTGAAATAATAACCTGCGGAAAATGGCCCTGTTACTTTGTTTTGTGGGACTTGTGAGTTTTGATCATTTTAAAGATCTAGTAGCACAAATGCCGGTGTCACTAGTTATACACTGCCTTAAAGGAACTCTCTCACCTAACCCTTTTCTGCGCAGTGACTGTGGTGACTGAAGAATGAATGCAGAGTTGCACTGCACAGATCCATAGAAAAAATGGGCTTTTAAAGGGTTTATGACATCACCTTAGGCTTTGATATGCAAATGTAATTATAGTGGGGAATGTGGCTCTAGATTATTTTTTTTTAGCAAGAATAAAAGATCTAAGCTTGAGAAACATGATTTTTTTTTTGTTCTAATATGAAATCTGAGATCTGTTATACGAAAAGTTTACAAAAAAAAAAAAAAAAGTTCCATAGTTAACATTTGTCATGGTAGTATCGCTATAACTTAAAAAAAAACAAACAATAAAACCAATGACCTCCTCACCATGCATCTGATAAGGACCAATAGGGCTAGCTAGTTTCTCCTATTAGCAAGATGTATCGGTTTGTTAGGATTGAAAAGCCTTGTTTTGCCATTGATTACCTCCACTGGACACCTATTCCAGGTATCTGCAACGATTTTGAACAATTCTATTCTAGCACCTAGAAAGTGCTACCCAAACTGAAGGCAGTGTGATATCTGTGGAGGGGAGGTGTAAGTAATCCCATAAAAGTGTTGACGTTTGTATTCAGTATATCTCGTTCTAGTAACAGACTCAAAAGCATAAAAGTCTAACACAGCTGATAGAGGGGATCTATCGAACGCCTAAGTCAGTGATGACTAAGAGCCAGAAGGGCTCCAAACCTGGAGGATGCAAAAGATTGTATAAAATGGCAGGGGGTGTGATCGCAGAAAGGAAGGGTAACCCCCGATCTAATACATTTTCTGTGATGGTTTTTATAGTGACCTCTATGATCTCCCCACCAGGCGCCCAAGACAGGGCAATCCCGCAAGCACATGTAGTATAATGTGTCATTCTAAAATCATTGTTCTGTGCCCTTGTAGATATCAAGAAACTCTCCAGTCCCTGTTTACTAACAGAGGGGATATCCGAGCGGAGTTTCTCAATTTGGAAATGCGCCTCAAAGAAAATGAACTAAAAACGTTGTACCAAAGGCAGCACCACGAACAAATTCAAATGATTTGCTCCCAAGAGAAGTTGTTGAAGGTGAGTGATTTAGAATGTAATGTCATTATAGAAGTCTGACTCTTCAGCGTGCCAAGATATGCAGCTTTCGTAAAATTAAAAATGTCAAAAGGCTTAACCAGATTAAATGCCATATGGTCTTAAATCGTAGTATCTCTTACCCTCTTCAAAACTAGTAAATTGCTTTTTCCCCCCCCTTTTATTTTGTGTAAACTAAGTAATAAATCTAAAATTTCCTGGGCTTGTCTTTGTGTGATAATGAATAAGAGATGCTGGAGATATTTTACCTTCTTATAGGGGCTAACCCAAAAAAAATAATCTTTAATGAGGCAGAAGACCATTTCTCCCTTGTTGAATGGTGTAAAAGTTCAAGGATTGCTCCATGGCAGCCGAGAGAGAGGGGTGTGTATGTCCGTAGCAGCGGTGCACGGGGTCATGTACCAAAAATAGATTAACTGCTCAACTGTTAATATGGAGTAAGTCCCATCACTTTTCACGAACCACTGATTGAACCAAAAAACAAAACACTTTTTAAAACCTTTGGGTAAGATGTTCTAATTCAGATATACTTACCTGAAGGTTTCTTGCACCTCCTGCAGCATGGCTATTGAATCCACCTACATGGAGTGCAATACAGTTGTGCATACATATGTTTGTCCCCAAAATGGTGATGTTGGGGCGATGGGTATAAGACTCCATCATTGCACCTTTTCACGCGGATGTCTTGGTAAAGACCATGCCTCCCATCTGTCCTGCCTTTGGCAGGCTTTTCCACCGAGCTCTATCTCTGTCCCGAAAAGCACTATTATATAGTAGGTCCCGATTTCTCTCTCCGATGTTTTAGACACTATAGTATGTATACTGCGCAGGCACGTGTGCAGCAATGCTGATAGTTTGAGTGGCAGCGCAACCTCACCCACTGTATCTTCCACAAGGCACTCACCTAGGGCGGCACTTTGGCAGAGGGTGTTAAAGCACACTTCTGGTTTTTCAAACATTTTCGCTCCCTCTTCCACCGTTCAGCAAACTTTAGCTGCTTCCAATTAATCAGGGTGATGGGGGCATGTAAGGGATGTGGTGGTGGTATGAAATGAGGGTAATGGTGGCATGTAATGGTCGTGATGGGGAATTTAGTGTGTATGCAATGTGGGTGATGGGACATGTAAAGGGGTGATGAGGCATGTCATGGGTGTGCAACATCGGTGGGGAAGTGCCCAAATTTTGTCTGCCTAGGGCAGCACATAACCAAGATACACCACTGGGTTTATCAGCAAGACATAGGGGAAGAATCTCTGGAATTTGTCACCAGCAGTGTGATTAGAGGAAGCCTGAGTGGTATGTTATGTAATATGTAGCTTTATTCCATTAAACGGTATGGTTTTGTGTTTCCACTGTATACACTGCACCAGAAAGTTAAGGTAAAAAATTTAAAGATGAAGACCATTCGCAAAACTGGGTCAATGTATAAATAGTTTTAAAATGTTAACATTTCTATCAGTTGTGGTTGGAGACCAAGGCAGAAAGTGAAGTCTTAGTCGGCTTGCTAAAACCAATAAGGACTATATTACGTTATTACCTATGCTCTACAATGGAAGGTTTTGGGTCAGATCATAGTAATGCTGTAATCACAGCTGAGTAAATACCAGTAACCTAGCTGAACGCTAATATATGGATTTAATGTTTCAGGCCACCGGCAAAAGAGATCACAGAATAGAAGTTCTCAAAAATCAGAATGTACTGCTGCAGAACCGAAAGGAGGAGAAGATCAAGCGTTTTATAGAGAATACAAGCTGGCTTCACCGACTGGAAAATGAAATGCGTCTGTTGGGTCGAGACGGCACGATGCCCGAGGTAGACATTGATGTACTGTAATGCCATCACAGGTTCTGGTCATCTATAACTTTTATTGGGACAGGTTACCTGGGAGCAAAGAAACTTGTAGCACTTGTGAATGTAACTAAACCTTTACTAACCACTGAAAACAACTGGGAGACCTAATGTCCTGGTCCTCGGTGCTCCCAAACAAGCTTAGAAAAATTTAAAAGATTATTTTTTTCGAGGTTTCTTGCAAACTGGAATGCTGCTCAATTCAACACAAACTCCGACTAGCTCAATGTTACCTAGAAGTTTAGGTTGAAAAAAGACTTGTGTCCATCAAGTTCATCCCTTGGGGAATCCTTATTCCTCATTCCTCCAGATTTCTTCTTAAATCAACAAGCACTAAATAAATATTAATGCCTATACTAACATGCACTTAAGGGTGGGCAAATATGTACATATAAGTGTCTGCCGACATATTCATTGTTTTTTGACCGCTAAGCTTTTGGCATAGATGCTCTGTGCTCAGGTAGAGCTACCATCCACCTTTTTTATCCACTGAGTCTCACAGGTAGAAAAGTGCTATAAAAATCGCAAATTATTATTATAGGTTGTGTATCCCTTATCCAAAATGGGACCAGAAGATATATTAAATACTGTGTAGAGCAAATAAATCACTGTTACTGTGATATAGCTGTGATGTGAGGCATCGTTGGGAACCTGCCGTTGGCGTGTCGGGCCTGCACACGTGTCATTGTATTACCCTTTGTGGGCGTGGGGGGATCTGAGCATGCATGGAAAGGCTATATCACAGCTTAAGGGGGCTGAACACTGAATACACTGTTGTGCGCTGGCATTCTGACAGGTGTGTGTGGAATTTGCAACTTCTGACAAAATCCGAATTAATTTTTTTGGATAACTGATCATTTTTGGATGAGGGATACTCCACCTGTATAATTTTAACCCCTTAACGACAGATGACGTGCCAGGCACGTCACGGCAAATCGAGGACTTGCCGACAGGTGACGTGCCTGGCACGTCATGCACTAAACTGAGTAAAGAAAGCGACCAGCGGTCGCTTTCTTTACTCTAACGGTGTTGCTACAATGCCTCTAGGTAGAGGCATTGTGCAACACCCCCCAAATGTGCAGGGGCGCCCTACGATCACTCCACGGAGTGATCGTAGCAGCCATTTAAAAATGGCTGCGCCGGCTGCACACATGTGCTTAGAAAGCGAACGATCGTTCGCTTTCTAAGCATCTCCGGTGTTGTTAAAGTGCCTCGCCAGCGAGGCACTTAACAACACCGTTCTGCTCCCCAGAGCCGATGGTGGTCGCTCTCCTGAGCGACCCCATCGGCTCAGTAGAAGGGAACGCTGCCTATACAGGCAGCGCTTCCCTTCTAATGGCAAGAGCATCGGAAGTGAAAGTATTTCACTTCCGATGCTCTAGGGGGAGCCAATCGATGCCTGCACAACAGATCTATGTGATCTGTGTGCAGGCATGTATGGTAAGTGCTCTGATGAGCACTTATCATACTGTCAAAGGCAATATTAGCAAATATTGCCTTTGACAAGTATTGATCTGCCTCCCTCACCTTACTAGTTTTAGTAAGGGAGAGAGACAGATCAGATAAAGTAAAAAAATAAAATAATAAAACAAATATTTAATAAAATTTTAAACACCAAGGGCTTTTATAAAAGCCATTTAACCCCTTCCCTGCCATTGATCGCTGTGTACGCAGTGATCATACACAGCAGCACATTTTTTGCTGTCTGTGCATTTTTTAGGGGTTAATTTTTTTTACTGTAATTCATTACAGTATAAAAAAAAGCTCTTTTAAGAGAGATTAACCCCTTTCTTGCTGTAGATCACTGCCTAAGCAGAGATCTGACGCAAATGCAGCAATCTTGCTGCAGAAGCATTTTTAATTTTTTTAAAACTTTTTTATTCACGTGTTAATTATACCCGCTAGGGGACTACGTTTAACGTAATTTTTTTTTTTAAATAAGAGCTATTAACCCCTTCCTTGCCGTATATCACTTCCTAAGCAGCACATATGGTCACTGCCTAAGCAGTGCATATGGTCACTGCCTAAGCAGCGCATATGGAGCAATCTAGTCGCAGAAGGATTTTTTTTTTGCTATCAGCATTTTTTTTGTCAGGCTCGCTAGGGGTTAATTATACCCACTAGGGGATTACGTGTATTCCTTTTGAAGCTGTCTGAACACGTGTATAGCGATCAGTAACAGCCGATCAGTGGCAAAGGTGGTTTGGTGATTTCTCAGATGAGCATCACCATTCGTCTGGTTCGATCAATATTGGTAAATATTGTTCTGACCCATATGGATCTGCCTCCCTCTCCTCACTTGAGTTTTAGTGAGGGAAAGAGACAGATCTGTATAACATAATTTTTTAATTGTAATAAATTAAATAAAATGTTAAAAAAAGTCCCAAGGGCTTTTATAAAAGCCATACCCTTTGTATAGTGTAGTGTATTAACCCCTTCCCTGCCACTGATCACTGCACAGCAGAAATTTTTTTCTTGTCTGTGCATTTTTAGGGGTTAATTTTTTTGTACAGTAGTACAAAGGCTCTTATAAGAGCTATTAACCCCTTCCTTGCTCTACATGTTCAAATTCCAAGTTTGAAAATCAAAAAGCGCACCTCTCAAATGTAGCCTTTCAACACCCAACAAAGCTGACAAAGCTATGCATGGGTGGTATCCCTGTGCTCGGGAGATGTTGCTGAACATATATTGTGGTATTGTTTGTCAGTGACACATACCGAAATATGTGAATTTGTGTCTAAAGTACAATGTATGTGGGAAAAAATACACAATAAAATGACTACCACAAACTTTGACAAAGGCTGGTGGTAGAATTGGTGCATGGAAAGTGTTAAAATAACACCATTTAAAATAGCCTAGGGTGTCTACTTTTACAAAATATATACTTTTTGGGGTAAAATACACTGTCCTACTTTAAAAAAAAAAGTACCAAATGAAAGATGGGCTCAGGCTGGCTACACGTCAATATTCCAAGTTGAAAATGCGCACCTTCACAATGTGGCCCTTTTAGCCCCCAAACAACCCAACAAACCTATGCATGGGTGGTATCCCTGTACTCAAGAGATGTTGCTGAACACTTATTGGGGTGTTATTAGGCAGTGACACATACCAAAATCTGTAAATTCATGTCTGAAGTACAAGGTTTGTGAAAAAAAAAACACAAAAAAATGACTACCACAAACTTTGACAAAGGCTGGTGGTAGAATTAGTGCATGGAAAGTGTAAAAATACCACCATTTGAGATAGCCTAGGGTGTCTACTTTAAAAAAATATATGGGTTGATGTGGTAAAATACACTGGCTGGTTTCAAATATGTCCCAAATGGGACATGGGTGCAGGCTGTCTGCATGTCAAAATTTCAAATTGGAAAACCAAAAACTTCACCTCCCAAATTTGGCCTTTTACCCCCCAAACAATCCAACAAACCTATGCATGGGGGGTATCCCTGTACTCAAGAGATGTTGCTGAACACTTATTGGGGTGTTATTTGGCAGTGACACATACCAAAATCTGTAAATTCATGTCTGAAGTACAAGGTTTGTGAAAAAAAAACACAAAAAAATGACTACCACAAACTTTGACAAAGGCTGGTGGTAGAATTAGTGCATGGAAAGTGTAAAAATACCACCATTTGAGATAGCCTAGGGTGTCTACTTTAAAAAAATATATGGGTTGATGTGGTAAAATACACTGGCTGGTTTCAAATATGTCCCAAATGGGACATGGGTGCAGGCTGTCTGCATGTCAAAATTTCAAATTGGAAAACCAAAAACTTCACCTCCCAAATTTGGCCTTTTACCCCCCAAACAATCCAACAAACCTATGCATGGGGGGTATCCCTGTACTCAAGAGATGTTGCTGAACACTTATTGGGGTGTTATTTGGCAGTGACACATACCAAAATCTGTAAATTCATGTCTGAAGTACAAGGTTTGTGAAAAAAAAACACAAAAAAATTACTACCACAAACTTTGACAAAGGCTGGTGGTAGAATTAGTGCATGGAAAGTGTTAAAATACCACCATTTGAGATAGCCTAGGGTGTCTACTTTTAAAAAATATATGGGTTGATGGGGTAAAATACACTGGCTGGTTTCAAATATGTCCCAAATGGGACATGGGTGCAGGCTGTCTGCATGTCAAAATTTCAAATTGGAAAACCAAAAACTTCACCTCCCAAATTTGGCCTTTTACCCCCCAAACAATCCAACAAACCTATGCATGGGGGGTATCCCTGTACTCAAGAGATGTTGCTGAACACTTATTGGGGTGTTATTTGGCAGTGACACATACCAAAATCTGTAAATTCATGTCTGAAGTACAAGGTTTGTGAAAAAAAAACACAAAAAAATTACTACCACAAACTTTGACAAAGGCTGGTGGTAGAATTAGTGCATGGAAAGTGTTAAAATACCACCATTTGAGATAGCCTAGGGTGTCTACTTTTAAAAAATATATGGGTTGATGGGGTAAAATACACTGGCTGGTTTCAAATATGTCCCAAATGGGACATGGGTGCAGGCTGTCTGCATGTAAAAATTTCAAGTTGGAAAACAAAAAACTGCACCTCACAAATTTGGCATTTTAGCCCCCAAACAACCCAACAAACCTATGCATGGGTGGTATCCCTGTACTCAGGAGAAATAGTAGAATCTATTTAGCATGTTTTTTCGTTCGCTATTGTCGATGAGGAGAAGTTGTTTCAAATAAAAACAAAGAAATTTGTGTATTTTTTTTTTTTTACCATATTTTATTATTTTTTTTTAATAATATGATAAGATATGATCAAAAATATGGCATCCATAGAAAGCCCTTTTTGCCCCGATAAAAACAATATATAATATGTGTGGGTACAGCAAATGACGAAGAAGAAAATTACTGCTAAACACAAACAGCACAGAAATGTTAAAATAGCCATTGTCCAGAAAGGACAAAAATGTTTCAAAGGCTCTGTCCTTAAGGGGTTAAAAAGCGATACCTTTTCATTTTTACATGACCTATACACACAAACATTTTTCATAGATATGTTTTACATTTTTATCAAGTAATTTCCCATGTTATTTACATATGTTTATATATCTTCTTAGCATGTTCCTCTCTCTCATCCTAACATACAGTTCTCTCTCTTTTTTTTTTTCGTTTACCAAACCTTTTAGGACAAAAAGAAAAAGATTGTTTATTTTTATCTGTACTTTTTAAGGTTTCTATTTTTATGCTAATTTCCAGTGCTGCTAAAATCTTCACAGATTTCAATTGTTAATATTTCATAAGGCTCTCTTGCAAAGTAGCCATGATCCTCTTCTATAAATAGCGCCTGTGACATTTTCATTAATTATTTACCCGTAGCAGTAGTTAATTTTAAAGGCCTAGAAGTAGTTGAGTATTTCATAATCTCTCCCTGATCTTTCTGTGGAAGAAGACGAATACACTGCTAGTATCTGTATGAAAACACTTAGTCCATTATTCATTTATTTGTCTGTTTTATTTATTTTCCAGGAGCTTTGCAGAGATTTGCAATGTTACCATTTACAATTAGAGGTAAAGGATTTTAAAGCACAAATTGATCACATGACTCGACTCGTTTCCCTTCATGAACGAGAGAACCAATACAATGAAAAGTAGGTGTACAGTAACCCTCAAACAAGTTTTTTTTTTTTTTTTTTGGGTAATGTTTGTTTTCTATTGTTTAAGTGGAACTGTGTTTGTTTTGTTTTTTTTCTTCCAAATTAACGTAATTAAATATTACTTAGCCTTACAGTAAGACCTTTGATACAGCAGACAACACAATTATCAAAAGTATTTCACAAGTATGCTGGATTTTGTGTATCGGTACAATTTACATGGAGCAAAACGTTGTTTAATATTTTTTGGTGAAGTTTAAATTGAAAGATATTTTTATCTAAACTTATTTTTTTTTTGTATGGGATAAGGTTTAATGCTTACAATAATGTAACGTTTGGGGTACTTAAAGGAACGTTAACTTTATATTTCACTTGTGCTTCCAATATAGACGCACATGTTAAATGTTAGTTATCCTCTGACCGACCGGCTCCCCTGTTACCCTCCGTGTCTTATCCTACCTCAGGGCCGTCTTTAATAGTGATTGGACCCTGGGCAAGCATTTGCTTGGGGCCCCCTGGACCCTGCCCCCTCCCCTGCATGCAATCCCGCCATCCATCGCAATGTTACCCCCCCCCCCCCCACACACACATATGCCATAATTGTTGTGCCATTCAGATGCCATTAATATTGTGCCTTTCAGATGCCAGTAATATTGTGCCTTTCAGATGCCAGTAATATTGTGCCTTTCGGATGCCAGTAATATTGTGCCTTTCAGATGCCAGTAATATTGTGCCTTTCAGATGCCAGTAATATTGTGCCATTCAGAGCCCAGTAATATTGTGCCATTCAGAGCCCAGTAATATTGTGCCATTCAGAGCCCAGTAATATTGTGCCATTCAGAGCCCAGTAATATTGTGCCATTCAGAGCCCAGTAATATTGTGCCAGTCAGATGCCTGTAATATTGTGCCAGTCAGATGCCTGTAATATTGTGCCAGTCAGATGCCTGTAATATTGTGCCAGTCAGATGCCTGTAATATTGTGCCAGTCAGAGCCCAGGAATATTGGGCCAGTCAGAGCCCAGGAATATTGGGCCAGTCAGAGCCCAGGAATATTGGGCCAGTCAGAGCCCAGGAATATTGGGCCAGTCAGAGCCCAGGAATATTGGGCCAGTCAGAGCCCAGGAATATTGGGCCAGTCAGAGCCCAGGAATATTGGGCCAGTCAGATGCCTGTAAAGCCCCCCCCCCCCCCCCCCCCCCTCTAGTACTTACATGAACCTGCTCCGTGTCCCCCGCCGGATGTCTGCTCCGTGCAGTCTTCCCTCTTGCACAGAGGAGGGAAACAGTCACCAGATGTGACGCGACGTCGCATCCGGCGTCAGTTTTTTATTTTTTCGGTCAGCGCATCAATCGGAGGCGGCTTGCCGGAAAAAAGCGTTCACAAGCGCAATGCGCTGTGAACGCGGCAAGCAGGGGCTGGGGGCCCACGGGACAGCTGCCTTGGGGCCCCCCAGGAGTAACTGGGCCCAGGGCAGCTGCCCTGTTTGCCCCGCGTTAAAGACGGCCCTGTCCTACCTGCCACCCATAGCCTGGGTGTTTGGATCAGGCTCCTACCTATCTCAGTTGCAAAAAGACTTAAATACCCCTTAAAAGAGCTAAGAAGGACTTGACTCTAGACTTTATGAATTTGATGCATTGTTAGCTCCGAGCCACTATTGGCCGTTTCTGTAATCATTCTGTTCCCTAGGAAGCCCCAGTCATAAAAAAGCTAAATAATGTTTTATGTTTCTCTTGTTTCAGGCTGTTGGATGCTTTATTGCCATCTTTTAGAAGACAGTATTCAGCATTAAAACAGGCAGGACTAGCAGATTCAACTGTGGAGTCTGAGTTTGAAGAAATCGAGCACCTAGTTAATAGAGAGAAGGCGGTGGTGTGGGCGGACCAGACAGTAGTTGAAGATCCCATTAAGCCTGACGGTCACGAGATAGCTGCTATTGTATCCTTCCCTCATCTGATCTACAATCAAACCACTCCATGCCGTAAGAACCATTCTTCAATTTCATATAACTCTTTCATGTTGATGTTTAAGAATTAACTTTTTGGGTTATGGGTAAATCACCATTACCCCACCATATCTTAAATGTGTGTTCTTTACTATATGAACAGTTAGTTATAAGAGGTGGCAGATTCTGATAATATATACATATACTGTATCTTTACTATAAAACAGAAAATGTCTGTTTGTCTGAAGCAGGAAAAACTCTTGAAAGCCGAACTCTACCATTATTACATTTGCTCAGCTTATTCATCCTAGAATTTATAGGTCAACAAAGCTATTATAATCCCTCTACAGGGATCTTTTTCCAAGTTATAAGTTAAGTGTTGATTTAATTAGACACCGCATAAACTGCGAAGTTGATTGGTCATTGTTGTACATCACCAGTGATGTCATAAGCTCCTTTTAACAGACCTTGTGGGTGGCATTCCAGGTAGTAAAGCTTAGTATCTATAAATAACTAATCAGTAGACTACTTTTATTATCAGTATCCATTACAAAATATCATATATATATATATATATATATACATACAATTATTGATCTGTGTGTGTATGTATGTAAATCTGAATACACACACAAAAAACGTGTGTGTGTGTATATATATATATATATATATATATATATGTGTGTGTGTATGTGTATGTGTATATATATATATATATATATATATATATATATATATATATATATATATATGTGTGTGTGTATGTGTATATATATATATATATATATATATATATATATATATATATATATGTGTGTATGTGTATATAATATATATATATATGTATGTGTGTGTATATATATATATATATGTGTGTGTGTGTGTGTATATAATATGCTTTTTGTGTGTGTATTCAGATAAATATAATATAGCCTGATTTATAAACATATGAATACACACAAAAAACTTATGTTTATTATATATATGTACACACACATCAAAAATCCATTCTGATTAGCTGCTTGATGTTTTCAAGTTATGTTCAGTTAGCAGTAGCTACATACATGAGAGAGAACTGATTACTATACTACTATGAAATGACACATTTCCACATGTGTTTAAACAAATCAGCAGATTTAGAGAAGTTCAAACGTGTTTTACTTTCACAGATTAGTGCGCTCTTAAAATGCGTTACACTGTATAACCACACACCTCTTTTTATTCCTGTAAAGTCTTCTAAAGGAGCATAGACTCTGTGCTGTACATTTTTCAGCAGTAGTTGAATCAAACCATATACATACGTAGAAGTGGCAGAACACTTTTAACAACAATTGTCAAGACCGTTCACGCCAGCCGCAAACACTGCTTTCATTGTAGTCTTTTGCCCTTTTATACGACTATGCCATTGAACTTTCTAAACATGATCTATCTATTTAATTAAAGTTAAAATAGGCTGATCTTTCTTCGTAAATTCTAGTTTGAAGATTTCTCTAATTGCTATTTTTTTTTATACCAGTTACTCTGTCCAGAGAAATATACATTATTACTTTGTTCTTTATTTTTTTTAATTAACGGTATCCGAGAAATATGCTACCACTTTGTACATTGTTATTAATTTTTTTTAGGAGCAGAGAAAAATTCACTGCAAAGTCAACTGGAAGACAGAAAAGCACAGAATGAAACTACAACAGCTATTGTCAAGCCTTTTACTGGAGGGCAAAGTAAGTACAATTTCCACTGATTTTCAGAAGATTACAAATCTACTACTTCCGGTTACCCGTTATTACGCCTAATCTAGAACTAAAAAAAGTTTTGTGCATTAATTAACATTGTATGTCAGGGGTTGACAAACCTGTAGACTTTGTGTCTGGCAGATATATTTAGACTCAAGCTCGGGGGTTGGCAAACTTTGGCTCAACTTAACTGTGGCTCTTGCCACTGCTGCCAAGTTGCAAGTTGTTTTTATTAGTCCACAAGAAAAGTTGCGTAATTGTCCTCTCCTCCCAATGTACTCATATTTTCTCAAATATAAGACCAAGAATCTCCTATACTAGGTTGTCTTTTAATCAGACCTCAAATAGAGGTCTGACTGTAAGACTAAAATCCAGGTCCCCCACAGAGCTGCATGAGACGTGGATCCTCCTCGCAGGCAGTCGGTGGATTTTGTGTTACGCACAGACATCCTCCGATGCTGCTCGACACTTCCGCCAAGGCAGATTGTCAAGTATGGGGGAAGATTGGCACACCTGAGGATCTGAGGAAATGTACTATCCATACCTCCTGTAACATGCTAGCGCATACTTGTCACAGCTGTGGCCCAACAACCATTTCCAAACCATTATTAGCCTCTGTTAATAATAAAGACTCTGCATGAGTCTCTGCCCTTCTTATAGGTTTGGGATTCCTGGGAATTGTAGTTCATAAGCAGCTGTAAGCCTCCCTGGTTGCTCGCTGGGTGCAAGAATAAAGTTAATGGGGCAACATTTGATATCCTTAAAAAAAATATATGTATTTTTGCTGAAATATTCTTAATGCTGTATTAGAATAGTTATACTCGGCAGAATATGAGAAAGGTCTTGTAGGAACTTCTGTTTTGCTACTCCTGTGTGAGCTTTTATAACATCCTAATTGTCACTGTCAGATCATGGTAGAGTGACGGCATGTTGACGTCTGCTGTTACACAGTTTTAATCATAATTGACGAGTTTTGACCTGTCAATCAAGCACCGTTCTTTCAGTCCTACTCATAGACTGAACTCCTAGTTTATTTGTGCTTTTATTCTATTTCTCTATCATTTAGACTTTATTTCCTTTACAAGACATTACTTTAGACTGCTTTAGAATACTGGCCCAAAAGCACTTACCCATCCTTGACAGTGTTGTCTGAAGTGGACAAGCAAACCAGCCCCTCTTAAGACAGTCATTATACTAGGCTCATCATGGTGGTACAATTTTTTTGTTTGTTTTTTATTTTAATGTATTTAAAAAAAAAAAAAATATTTATCACTTGGATTTATTTTTTGGTGCTAAAAATATGTTCCAGCTCACTTTAGTTATATCATTAAATCATTAACCGTAGGTTTTTATAGTTACATAGAATTTATTCCAGAATGGTTTTAGTCTGCAAACCTTCTTCTATCCGAATCTTTAAAAAAATGATAAAAACAAATAATAGTCTCATTGTTTTAAAAAGAAATGTAAAAATTGGCCCATTCTCGACAAAACCTTTCGACCTCTGCATGTTCGAGCAAGAATAAATATGAAGATTTATTTAGATACAGTTGCACCTTTTTTGGTCAATTGACTCCTTTTTTTATTTTTATAATCTATTCAAGATGTGTGAACGGAAATGGGTCTTTTCACGGATATTACAAAATACTGACCACCTGTTAAACAGTGGTCATTATTCCATATTTAAAGATCCATATTTTATATCCAGCATGATTGAATGGCTTTTTCTTGTCAACAAATCCAACAAGGTTCATTTCTTGGCCACATTCCCCCTTCCTCTTCCCCCGTCTAGTGGCAGGCCCAATTTCAATAACAAATGGATTCCCCTGTGGCTGATTTTTAGTTTTTTTTTTTTTTTTTTTTTAAATGTAATTGGAAGGAACAATGCTTGCTTCATTGGTATTTCAATACAGAACTACATTTTATTGATGGCACATTTTATACCGTTACGGGCAATTTACAGGGCAGACAATGTCGACATGCTCAATTAAAGAGCTTAGTGGTGGTTTATTTTACAGACAATAAAGTAGTGGGATAATTAACCCGTGACCAGTATTTAATTTGTGAGCACATCGGCCACCTTTTTTAACAAAAGCAGGTTTAGGAAAAATTTTAAATCCCTTAAGCAAGATACCTTTTTTTTCTTTTTTTTTTGGTTATTCATCTCGTTAGTTTTACTACAAAAATGGTAAGAAAAAATATACTGGAATCTACTCTGAAAAAATAAGCATTAGGAAAAGGCTTGACAAATGGAGAAGCCAGTGGGCTATGGCTCCAAAAAATGTCACTGCTGCACTGTGTTGTACAATCCGCATATATATATATGATGGCATAAAGGCCAGTTAGACGAACGTCAGTACATTCTCAGGATTGCCTGGTAGAGCCCCGGCATCTTAATCTGAGTTATATAGCGATTAGAAATCAGTTTCTTGCTTCATTGTTCCTTTTAAGGACATGGCCCATTGACTTCTGGGATTTGTCAAGCCCTCGCTACAACTGGAAATTGGGTGACGTACATTTAACAATTTTGCCTGGATTTCTGGAAACCAGAGGCATCGAACAAATTCTCAAATTTCTATGTCTGAGCCTGATTTGGACAATTCTGAGCCTACAGATAGCTATAATTTCCACATGCTTAATAGCGAGGGAAACACTGAGCCTGTGTAACAGTGACATCACAGTGGTACATGGATGGTGAGTAGTCATGCTTCTCCATTGACGTGTTGTCACAGGGAAACCTCCTTCATCTCTGAGGAAGGCTTCTGTTTGGCTCTTATTTCCTTATAACTGGATCTAATATGAATTTGATTTTCAGCCTGCCGTGATCCTGTCTGTATTCTCCTAACAGGCAGCTGAGATGTGCCCTAATGCCATTCATTTCCTTGCTACATGTTAGCTCCGTATATCCTAAGTAGTTACATGTATTCATGAATTAAATGCATAAAATACTCTTAAAGCCAGTCGCTGTTGCTGTTTTCAGATCGGTGCCAGCCACTCCTGGTCTTTTAAACTTACTTTCACAAGTACGCGTCACTGACGGTGTGAATAAATATATTTATGGACCTAATATTAATTTAGTTGCACAAATGAAGGTTACCACAGAGACCATGAGTTTGATAGTCACCCACACTGCTCCTTACTGACATTATAGATGAGTAGCCATAGTTACTCATGGCCAATCCAGTACCCTGCTCCTTGCTGTTGGAAAATTCCACTGTATGTATGAGTAATGGTTGGCGTGTAACGGTTAGTAATTATTGCCCTTTGATACTAAATTGCTACTAAATTAGTACTGGCATATACTGCTCTTTATATTCTGTTCATAAAAATAAGAAAGGTTACATTCAGCTGTTTTGTAAGAATAATTGAGGTCTTTAGTGGATTTTTGAGTGTTCTGGCCTAGCCGCACAAATTTCAAAATGAAAGATTGTGTGTGTGTGTGTGCGCACGCTTGGTGGGGTTTGTATACAGTCTTTACAAAGTTGGGAACAGGTTTTTGTGGAGTTGCCCAAAGCATAATTAAGCTGCTATGTCAGGCACACTGTCAGTGTAGTAAGCCTAGCTTCACCGATCATCTACACAGAGCATTCCCAGTAACCCTTGCTCCTACAGAGCAAACCCAACGTATATATTAATAGATCACACAGGTTTACCCTCGGCTCTGTCTCAACTGATACACAGCCAGTCTGGTGGCTGGTGCTCGCTGACAGTGTCGGTGAGGGGGGCTTGTAGTCTGCTGTTCCATGATAGCTTCCCGTCACCACTGTTATACTGCTGCACCTTGCTACCACTTTAATGTGAACCAAGGAGTGGTAAAGGCTTGTGTGGTTCAGATTGAATCAAACACATTCTGGGCAGGAGATTATTGGTGTGCATCTTCCAAAGCGGGACTTGACGGATATTTCCACATCGTAGGAGCTAAACAATTCAGGAGACGGCTAGGTTATTATTGGGAGCCAGATAAATGATGGTTCCAAAGAGTTCTATGTAAAAGCAAAATGGTAGGAGCCAGCAGTGGGGATTGTAAGAGTAATGGCTCCTGGGATTTGTCATGCCCTGTTCAAAAGCATGTCATTTTGACCATCCTAGTAGGAGCTGTGTAATAACAAATTGGGCTTCAAATGAAAGTAGCAAAAAATATATATATATCTTTGAAATCACAAATATAGAGAAGTTAAAACAGCTGAGCCAACAAAGAGAGGCTGATTCCACTTTATTATCTAATAACCCACTTTCTGAAAGAGTACAAAGAAAGGCTGATTCCACTTTATTAGCTAATAACCCACTATCTGAAAGGAGAGCACAAAGAGAGGCTGATTCCACTTTATTAGCTATTAACCCACTTTCTGAAAGGAGAGCACAAAGAGAGGCTAATAACCCACTTTCTGAAAGGAGAGCACAGAAAGAGGCTGATTCCACTTTATTAGCTAATAACCCACTTGCTGAAAGGAAAGCATGGAAACTGATGCAGATGAAACCAGCCTCTGCACTCCCTCTCAATACTCCCTGTATTGTGATAGAGCCGCCTAGAAATATCCACTTCCTCCTGGAGTTGGTGGTGCTGCAAGATCCGTCTTAGTGTTCAATTTCACAGGTTTAAAAAAAAAAAACAATATACAGTTGTAAAAGCTTTTATATTCTGTGATCCGATTCCTTTTACAGTATTAAGCATTGCTGTAATAGCGTGTGAAGATTTCAGGCTTAGGATATATACATGTGTGTAAATTCCTAGTTCAGACATTAGAGAAAGCCAGGCCTAATTGTTTCAGTGTTGCTCCACACGGAAGCCCGGTGGTCTGTTTTTCATGATAATCTTGTACCACTCTGTGAAATATTAACTGTTAACTGAATGTAATGCTGTATTTGTCTTTTACCTTTCCACAGATGTTTAAAATCTAAACTAGCTCATGGCATTTATAGGCCAGGTAATGTTTCTCCCATTTCTCATATGTATTTTATATTGAAACTGACTCTAGTGAAATTGAACTCCGCTCTGCTAAAGGATTATACACTCGTTGTTTTCATGTATTCAAAAGATTTTTTTAAAGTATGTAGAATGAGACCTGTTTAAAGGGTGACTATCGCTTTAATTCCCCCCACCCTATTTGTTTAAAAGAAACTTAAAAAAAAAAAAAAAACACATTTATGCACAAAGATTAAACCAATTTTGGTAGGAATTAGATACATGGCTGCAATCCAAACGGAAGACACCCGATTACCAGTTTCTGGGAACAGTTGTCCTTTAAATGGGACAGTTCCGAACTGTTGATTTTTGTCATGGTCTATTTCTTAATGACTAAATAAAAACATATTATTTTTTTTTTTTTTTTTTTTTTTTTTTTAAAGGGTCAGTTCCACCTACAAAGTCCATAATTGTTTTGAGAAGCACTTCCTCATGTAACGTGTAAAAAAAAAAAAAAAAAAGGGAAACAGGTCAGGTTTTTTCCCCCGCAGTTCTTTGTGTCCTTAATACTGCAGATAAAGTGTAATGGATTTTATGGCTGTTGCTGTAAGCACCAGTCTTGCCTCCTCTCCGAAAGCTCTCCTTATTGGATGTCACTGAATTTTTTTAAGCCCCTGTGAATGAATTTTCAATGTAACCATTCAAGAGAACTAAAAAATTTGTTCTTAAGTAAAAAGTGCATTTCACATGTATTTTAAGAAACACTTAAAATACATGTGGTATATTGAGCCAGATTCCAAATATTCTGCTTACTGGACAGAATGGATTCATTGTTGAAAACGGTTACCTCTGACCTCTGTTGACCTCTTCTGTCTGATTAAAACATTGGAAGGAGGACTAAGTCCCTGTTTTGAAGTAGGGCTTAACAAACCCGAGGACACAGAAGCTAAAGATATTCATGGTTATTAAATTACTACCTTGCCTTTTTTTCTTTCTTTCTTTACTATAATACTAAGTGCACTGCACATCTTCCCTGGCTTCCACACAAATCATATTTTGCTCATCAATCTGAGAGACCTTTGTCAACCCCTGGGTTAAAGAGAGACGATTTGTGTTTTATTGTGCGTTAATTTTAATGATCTGATCTAGATCAAACCCTACTGCCTAGTGCACCGAAATTCAAACTTTTTAAAAAAAAATACTTTTGTGAAATCATGAACTTGGTAGAAATTTTCGATCAGGATTAAGTGCAGCTGCAGATAACGTTAGAAAAATCTAGACAATAAAATACCAGCTGTGTTCATCTAGAACCACAAACAACAAACTTGTGGAAATCCTAAAAATCAGGGGGTAGCAGAGGCATTATTAAACAAATCTACACATAACCAGACAAGCCAGAAGGCTTGGTTTTTCCCACAGAAATCCTACATTTGCAATGCTACCACCACTGCAAGGGATTCTGGGTAGGCATGTACAAATAAGGTTAACAATGGTCACCCTTTTTGCCTCCGAAGTGCTCTCAGATTTTGCCGTATCTCAGTGATCAGTTCTGCAGAGATCCTCTGCTTGCAGATCTATTTGATGGACCCTTTGTTTCAAATGGAAATTTGTACGGGTTGACTTGAAGAAACATGATTTGTGCACAATACTTTGTATTGTGAGTTAGTTGTTGGTGTTCTTTTCAGTTTTGTTATACGCTTTACTATAATAACAAATATTCACAATCTCTCAACTATAGAAAGTCGGGTAAAACTTGGATTTTGGTAATCATTGGTATTTAAAATATATCCGCAGTGTAAAAAGGAAAACATTACATTTTTAAAAAGATTATTAAAACAATATGATTGCTAGTCTGATTGCGGACATGTTAATAAATACATTCTATACATTTTGTTGATGCCTTTGCAGTCTAGCTTAGGCATGCCAGTCAAAACGTATTCCTACTTGACGCTAAATGTGTCATCAACAATGACCGGTTCACTTTAAGTGTTGCTTTTCACTGGTTGGGTGGCTACGTCTGAAAAAAAAAAGATTTACCGGCCACATATAACTTTTGCAGGCTGCCTTGTCATATGTAACCAGATTAATTAACTAACCTACTTGGTTCTGTGGGAACTGATTTCTTTACGGTTAGAAATGACTTCTACATAATGAAGGCAGCCGGCAAAAGTGATACGTGTCCGCTAAAAAATGGCCGAAGGTGGCAACCATATTCACGGTGGTGGACATGCCCATTATCAGCGGTACATGTTTTGAAAGAATAGGTAGAACTACTGCCTTATGTGACCTCAGTGGGCCTCAGACATCCTCATTATATGGCTCTGATACTATCGATATTAAACAGACTTCCAAGTTTCAAATATCACCCAAAAAAAATCTTTACGGGGCAATGTTGATTAGCAATCTGTGTTTGATTTTACATCTCTTGTACCATTTACCTCTTTGTGGTCAGAAAACCCAAATACTGCATTGTATTTAGCACAATGTGTCAAGGGTAACAAAATAGGTCTTGTCATCAATCAAAATAATAATGCATGGTAAAGTTTCAAGTCTTAAATGGTTTCAGATGGTGTAGTTATACAGTAAGACAGGGCCTTGACAAACCGTTGCAGATTTCAGGAGACTATATAGTTATTTTGAAGGTGCCAGGGAAATGGTATAGAGTTCTATAGAGACGATCCACAAGCCATAGCTTCCTGGATCCTGGGATTTGAGAAGAATCTTCCAAAGGGGTGGAATGTAGAGCAACCACTTTCATTATATTCAGTTCAGGTTTATATGGCCTCAATCATTTTTGCAGCGTTTGATATTAAATTGTCACATAAATATTGTTTAGATTAAAAAAAATTTATTTTTGTTTTTTTACAATGTTTATGACGGAATCCCTTTTATACCTGATTTTTATTTACACACTTGTCAGTTCACATAAACTGCCTTCCAGGAGCAGGTATTTCAGGTGTGAGTGAGAATAGGTGAAGGGTACGGACAACTATAGTGCATTAGTCAGCTTTTGTAAATTATATAGTGCCCAATCTTTTAATTTTAAGATGTTTTTGTGACGCTAACCCTTTTTTGCATTTTTATTTATTTGTAGCTTTTACCAGTGGACAGTCGGAGCTTAAGGAAAACATTCCTCAAAATCCTCCGCACAATGTAATTCCCCATAAAAAGACCCGGAGAAAATTAATGGATTCGCCATCGTCTTCGCCCAACTCTTCGAAGGGCAGCACGCAGGACGATTCAATAAGCGGCGAGCTCGTTCCTATTGTGTACACGCCGGACGTTTGTAATAAGACCATAACCATTCTCAAGCCAGTGGCAAAAATCCCATGTTTACAAGGAAAAAGGGAATTCTCCAGTAATTTTATGGCTCATGACAAAGGAAAACAGAACTTTGGATTTACCTTCCACATGACCGCTCAACCTGAGCCAACTGATATGAACTCTACCGTCATTCTCTCGGAGGGCAACAGTGAACTTCATTCTGATGTCAGTGCTAAAGAACAGCCAGGCAGTAAAGTATTGCAAAGGTAAATATACAACCCACACTATGTCTTAAACGTTCATATATACCAATAACCTTCCCCTTCCATATTAAACTATTTTTCAGATGATACTCTTTACAGAGTTCAGTAGATCAGGAAAAAGGTTATTAACAAAATTGTCTTTAGCATTGTAACAATCTTGTAACTTTTCTGCCATTTATAGTCCAATGTGACCGCACTAATACAATTTTTGTTTAAATGTTTTTAATTTCCCCGTCCTACATGCTATTCTTTGAAGTGTACTTGCGTAACAGCAGAATTAATCCCTTTTTTTTATGTGTATGATACATTTATTACATGTGGTTTTTAATTTAATTGTGAGTACATTCACCGCCCTTGCAAGGCCAAATTTAGAGTTACTTAAAAATCGGATCTTTTTAAGAGGGAGTTCCATAAAATGAAGTGGCTGAGTGCAACACAGAGAAGAGAGGCTGATTCCACACTAATAGCTCTTTCACAGAGGGGAGCATGAAAACAGAGAGAGCCCTTTTCTCTTGTGTCCCAGTGTAATTATTTTTAATGTAAATCTATAGTACAGGTGTGTCCCACCTGGCCTGTCTGCATTTTTCATTAGCATAATAAATGTGTTGTTTTCTTTGAAGAAACCTTGATTTCTTACTGCTTCTGTATTACGGCTTTATAATCAAACACGTTTATTTATTATACTTCAACACTGTTTTATATAAATAAAATAAACATGCATTTCTGATCATATGGCCCACTTAAAGAAAAACAAAACATGGATGCCCCTGTTATACGAGAACTGTAATTTGTTCTTAACCGATAATAAAGAAAAAATCTCACCTTTTTAGAAGAAAATCAGCCTGTGCCGAGGTATTAATGATTCCATAGCATTTTAATTAACAATTAAGGGCCATACAGTTACACAATTCATATTTTCAGGGGCAGGATGTAAATTTGTAATCCCTACGATGCCCTCTTGGCACGCCACGCTGTTTATTGTGCGGTTACTGTGCCGTTTCACTTCTCTGTCCTGTATTTTGAGCCAGTGGTGTAAGGTTAGACCACTAAACTAATTGTATTTTGTAATATGCGTTCTGGAATCCAGCACAGTGCATACATATATTCCTTTTTGAGGAGAGGGAGTACATATTTCAGGTGCACTGTCTATCATTACAGGATTGGACTTCTGACTTTGCCAAGTAACAATCCTGGAAAATTAAGTGAGAAGCCCTCCTATATGGCAATGACTTCAGCTGCTGAAAGAAAGAGAAAGCTATTAAGGTAAGATTGTAAATCTCCTAGCATAGAATCTCACTGCTGGAATGAATTAGAGATTGCCATAAACATGTCAATCTAAGTACCAATCTTATAACATCCTATAAATAACCTGAAATCTAAACTGGATCACAAAGCTACTGCTTTCCTTTAACTCATTTCTTTTTAAAGGCATGTGATGATTTTTAATATAACTTGAGCATAGATATGTTTCAAAGAAATGTTTGTTTTACTGGTCTCTTGGGTAATTTAAAGAAACAAAGCCTTTTCTCCCCCATCAAATGAATAACTTGGCATTGCTGGTTTGGGGGGTGGAAGTTTGTTTCTCTTCCACTTCTCCCTCATCCCTCTCCCTCCCTCATACACATAATCGACTTGGATTTTCTAACAATTTTTGTGACTGTGTGTTTACATACAACTTCTGGTTCATCACCACTGTGCAGGACAGGATAACCAACCAACAATAATAATAATAAGGGAGGGTTCCTTTAGATATTATCTGGTTTTCAAGCACAACCTGGAAATGTTGCAGCTATTGCCCAATTTAATGGTACTCAATGGTAATGGTACTCAACCTGCAGCCCTAAGGACTGAACAGATTCTGGTGCATTAGCCCTCTGAGCTATCTCCCCATTGATTTGTTCCTTATCATTTGTTAATCCGTAAAGCATTCATGGAATTGTGCCAATGATAAAAAAGACAGCGTTTTATTATCCTAAAAACCTAATTTCAGCTGTGCTCACTAATTAGTGCAAGGCATTCTGGGAGCTATTCTATTGCATGCTGGGTGAGTACAAGTACACTGTGCGGCTCTGTTTTAGCTTTTTGATCCATTGTGGATTATATTGTAGAAAAGACAATTCCTTGTTCAAAGTCCCAGCACAGCAGCCACCATGTAAACCAATCAGAATGTTCCTGCTTCTGTTTTTTTTAGAACTGGAGCAACAGCAGGGCCATTCAATTGTTTCTTGTTATTTACGTTGGGAGATGCCACCATTAAGACATCATGAGGTCTAACCTCTACTTTCTTGTAGTCTTGTAGGAAACAGCACAGTAAAAGAAGATAACACACAGCTTCCGAGCGCTAAACGTGTAAAGCAGGACCTCCCTTTCGACTGCAAGGCTCTGAGAGTGCGCAAAACAGCAGGTATGTTTCAGTCCATTCTTTATTTGTACTACATGAGGAAACGTTCTCCTTCCAGGTTATTCATTTAATGGTTTCTAGCCATTATCAGCCAAAATTATTTTTGAAGCATATGTCCTTTTGCGTTCTATACTGGCAAAAGATGTATGTTTAACAAGTTGTGAGTGGTTTTTTTTTTTGGGTTGTTTTTGTCTAGACATTCTAGCATCACACTCTAGGTATTATGGGAACTCCCATATACACTCTAGAGCACAGCCATCTTGGTAGTTTCTCTATGTATTCTGATGACATGTAGATATAAGCGAAAAAAACGTCTACAAGCGGTATGTTTTAATTAATACCCAACGACAATGTAGCCAGCACACGTCTTGGATGGAATTTTATTCTTTATAAAGATACATCTGGGATTTTTTTTTTTATTAAAGTCAACACTATGGCTAAGTTTTATAAAAGTGGACCAATCACCATGGAAACAAATGAAATGTTCCTGCTGATTGCTCCATTCTCTGTCCCAGATTTACCTTTTATAAATAACCGCCACCATTATTTGTACACTTGTAAGCTTTTTTTTTTTTTTTTTGTAATTTATAAGTCGTATTCACGAAACTGTTTTTTTCATTAACAATAATATTTAATTGAGTCTTTATCCTTTACCGCAGGTGGCCCCAAGAACAAGGATAGTGGTCCTAGACGCCTACCTAGGAGCACTTCAGAAGGAAGCCTTATATTTGGTGCAAAAAAGAAACCTTTCTCTTTTCTGGGGTCAACCACCTCTTTTCTACAAAATGCAAAGAAAAAATAACCCAGAATCATTTCTAATATCAGAACTTTGCTAACTTAGTTTGATGTCGTGTGAATGGAGAGAATGACATTGGAGAATTTAAGGAATAACAAAAAAAAAAAGGAACTTTCCAAACAATATCCACATGCACAGGAAGCTTGAACTGCCTCGGGATACAGCAAAGTACTTGTACACATCTAGAGTCTGGTTGTGGCCACAAAAGTATTGAAGGATAAGTGTCTGATAGAAAACCTGATCTCTCCTCCAAATTACTTGTTTTTAACTTTTTTTTAAAATTTATTTTTACTCCATCTCCATGGTTTTATCAAGATATTAATGCTGCAGTCAATACCCGTCTCGATGTAGCACACACCAACTGCGTGGAGTGAAATAATATGGTGTTATTTGCTGGAAGCCAATGTGGGTTCCACCTCCCTCTTTTTCTTTCCTTGAAAATTTTGCTTACTTAAAAATATACAATAGCCTTGAGGCCACTGTGCTACAATTACATAACTAATCTGTCACTGCTCCCGTGAAAATGTAAATTCTCCCCCTTGTTTAGTTGTATTTGGCCTTCATACGGTATACTTTTTTTTTGTGTGGTGATTTTATAGAATTACTTTTAAAATGGAGATGACAAACACACAATTGCGACTGTGTGTGTAACGTGACTGTGCAGCCCTTTAACTGCATGTTTGTATCCGTAGTGTTATCCTGCTATCTGAAGCGCTGTAATAATCTCCCGACCTCCTTGTATTCTTTTCTTCCGGACTCGGGTGGCATTTTTGACCACTGGCGGAGAAGCTTGTGTGCGATCACTAGTCTTTGTGAAGAGGTTGGCACATAAGTGTTAATTTGTGTCACCTATTGACAGAGCAGCAGTCACTACCACTCTATGGCTAGGTAAGATGCAACCCATTACAGAATCATAGTGACCATACTATAAGGCGGTTCCAGTAAGCTGCATTCCGACCTTTTCATTCTAATGCCACTCATTCGCTTGTCTATCGCTCCTATGATCAAGCACAATCTTGATCTTAGAGTGCATGCCTCTAGATCCACACACGGAGATTGGGCAGCATGCAATCCAACACCTGTGTATACGAAATTTAAATGCGATTTTCCATTTTTATTTTGCTTCAAGGTGTAATGCCCCTCTCTGTCCGGAAGCTGCCATAACACAGCACTGATATGGCTATCCCTATGTTTTACATTGCTTTTATTTTAGTAATTTTTTTTTTTTTTCTTCTCCATTCAGGGGAAATGCATTGTACTCTTTTAGACACAGACTACTCATTCAATCTTTTATTGGCAGACAGGATTTCCCCCACACATTGTGGTAATGTAGAAAGCATTAGCAGCAGCTTGAGATACACGCACCAAAAAAAAAAAAAAATCTACAACTTTAAAAGTTTCCTGTAAGCCATGGTTTCTCCTAATGGTTTCTGTGAATGATCATTATGAATGATATTTTATTTTTATGTTGTAAATACTAGTTTCCTGTGTTATTAATATTTTTTTTTCCATGTGTACTATAAATGTACAAAGCTGAATGTATTGTAAATTGTTTAATAGCTTGGAATATGTTTTAAATATATTTTTATAGTTCTGATTAAAATATATATATGCTTTTGTTGTTCTTTAGGTTTCTAGTTAAATCTCAGCAGGTTCTCATCTTTAAGTCTACTTTTTTATCGGGGAAGTGACATACACAGATCTGAATAGTTATAAGGTTGATACTGTAAGCTCATCAAAGGCCTATATACTTCACCTATATCATGCATATTTAACAGGTGGGAGCATGATGCAATGTAATGGGCTGTGCATACACTTATTACCTTTTTAACGTTAAAGGGACTGTATCACCTAAACATGGCTTATACTGTGAATACATAGAATAATCCACAACAATCTTGGGGCAGGGAGAGACTAATTATATTATGAGCAGCTTTCCCATGTTCCCTACAGTTAGGGTTAAAGAAAAATAAAATTTAAAAAAATCTGTTAAAAACAAAACAAAGAGATTATCCATTGAGGACCAGTGACAGGTTAGGACTATCAGTGGTCCTCTAGGGCAGGGCTCGACAAACCCCGGGCGCCAGGTCGCCATGGCGACCAGGAAATCAGACCTGGCGTCCGGGTGCTGTTTGTCACAGAGTGCCCTTGCAGGCTGCCATCCGTTTTACTTTCAGCGCGAGGGGAGAAAGTCTGTGCGGATCACACAGACTGTAAGCTCCGCCCCCTCGCGCAACATGTTGTAGTGCCGATTGTCACGTGACAACACGGCACTTAGCAGGAACCGAAAGAAGCTCGGGCTCCAGCATAAATGTCCCCCTCCCCTGCAATGAGGTAAGCAGCAGGGAGGGAGGACACCATAAGAAATACATTTTTGTTCTTTGGTCTGTGTGTATGTATGAGTGAATGTAACTAGCTATGTATGTATGAGTGAATGTAACTGGCTATGTATGTATGTATGTGTGAATGTAACTGGCTATGTATGTATGTATGAGTGAATGTAACTGGCTATGTATGTATGTATGTGTGAATGTAACTGGCTATGTATGTATGTGTGAATGTAACTGGCTATGTATGTATGTATGAGTGAATGTAACTGGCTATGTATGTATGTATGTGTGAATGTAACTGGCTATGTATGTATGAGTGAATGTAACTGGCTATGTATGTATGTGTGAATGTAACTGGCTATGTATGTATGTGTGAATGTAACTGGCTATGTATGTATGTGTGAATGTAACTGGCTATGTATGTATGTGTGAATGTAACTGGCTGTGTATGTATGTGTGAATGTAACTGGCTGTGTATGTATGAGTGAATGTAAATGCCTGTGTATGTATGAGTGAATGTAACTGGCTGTGTATGTATGTGTGAATGTAACTGGCTATGTATGTATGAGTGAATGTAAATGCCTGTGTATGTATGTGTGAATGTAACTGGCTGTGTATGTATGAGTGAATGTAAATGCCTGTGTATGTATGAGTGAATGTAACTGGCTGTGTATGTATGTGTGAATGTAACTGGCTGTGTATGTGAGGTGGGTGTATGCGACTGTCTCCGTGCGTTTATGATATTGTGAGGTGCCGTTGTCTGGCTCCTAAATTTTTTAGCTGGCTCCTAAAACTAAATAAAATTTGTCAAGCCCTGCTCTAGGGGTATATATAGATATATAGATATATATAGATAGATATTTATTTTTTAAAAAAAACAACAAAGTCTACCAGTGGGGCCAGTGCCACGCAGTAGCCTCCATCAGTAGATAGGGAGTATCTAAAGAAAATTACAGCTAAACACAAACACCACAAAAATGTTAACGCCATTGTCATGCCGTATCTTTTGCAAGCTGTTCAAACCATCACCATTTTGCCAGCCAAAAACAAATAGAAATGTATTTTATTTGTATTCTTTCATTAAAGCCTTAATTGAGCTCTCTGTACTCTTCACAGCTCTATTACTAGCACAGGAAGAGCCTTTAAAACTTCGATCCTTGCTACAAGTAGGGAGACCGTGAGACAAGAAACCAAATCTCAACTGAAAGTTTTCCATAGCATGGTCTGCTTTAATATATTACAAAATAAAAACCTCTGGCAGAGTTCTTCTGAGAAATGTTTGAAAAGGTTGTGTTTCTTCATCTCATTGCAATTTCTTAAGGTTCTGAATAAGCCTGGTGGAATTCCCCAAATTATATTTAATCCTAGTTGCACAGCTCCTCTTGGTTCCGGACTTTTCGTCCTTGTTAAAAGGACTTCAGTAAGAGCAACATGTAATGAAGATGTTATAGGTTGATTGGTTTCCAGTTGATTCCAAGGCTGGCCACCAATGGTGCCTGTTCAAATTCTAATAATACTAATTAAACATACTAATTAATATCTTCAATCAAACCAGTTCTGCCTCCAGCTTCTGGAAAACGGATATTGTAAATTTGCATACGCACTTGGAAAATGTTTCCGCTGAACAGAATGGTATAATGCGCAGTTTTAATTTACCTTTTTGTTCTTTTAAATAATGTTTACTTGGACTTGCCTACCCTCTTCCACGTCAATGTTTTAACCAGGTTTATCTGATGTCCATTAACTTGATTTGTGATATGGTTTAATTTTGACCTGACTGATTCAGAGGCTCTTGCTGCACCACAAGAGCTCATTACAAATTAATTATGTCCCTTCCAGCAAATCTAAATTGTTATTTAAAAAAAAAAAATAGCATACAAACGAACCAAAATGCATTCAGATCATTGAAATATTTAGGATGACGAGCACTAGTGTTGACAGTGTAGTGTCTGGAGCACAGGTCATCGGGGAGGCCATGATGAGCCACAGTTCAGAGGACGTTCTTTACTGTCCGGATGGTCATTCGCGCCATGTCTGTTTTGACAGATTTTCTATTTGTGCTGTAAGTTAAAACACAACTCTGAAGGTGTGCTGTGATGGCACCAAGGCGTTAGCAGCAGAATCCCCTTTCCATGAAAGGGTGTACATGGTCTGTAACAATGCTTAGGTAGGTGGTACATGTCAAAGTAACATCCACATGAATGGCAGGACCCAAGGTTTCCCAGCAGAACATTGGCCAAAGCATCACACTGCCTCCGCCGGCTTGCCACCTGTCAGGTGGTCATAATGTTATGGCTGATTGGTGTATATTTATCGGTCCTATTAGTAGGATGCAGTAGCTTGTGCATTTTAAAGCTCTATAGCCATAAAGGCGGTCACCTGATTCTTAATAACTGGTGAACCATCGAAACCTCTAACTTATGTCGCATTGCTCCGGGAATGAATTGAGTCACGTTTGCCAATTGTACAACAGATTGGTGAATATGCCTTTTTGTGGTTTTAATGCTCCATTTCTTTACCCTTGATTAACCGCTAACATTATTTGACTCCTTTACAGTCATGATCTCCACGATGCACAATTTTAAAAATGCAACATACACAATTCCTGGAGATGAGCATTTTCTGACTCTGAAACTCTGATTCCTCCTATGATGGAACGGGTGTAACGGACCAAAAATAAAACAAAAACCCCAGCTGGTCTGACATGTCCACGCACCACTGCTTCACAAACGAGGGCCTAGTGGGGGATTTCCGAGAGCGTAGACCGCCTGTCTTAAGAATAAAATACAATATCTGTGATTACAGTAGCACAGTATACAATGTAACAGGAATTTCCAATGCAGGACATGCATGTCAAACTATAATGAATGTAAATGGTTAATAATAAGCTTATACACAGATTGTACGACAAAGCTAACATATGATACACAGCTATAGACTACTTCAATTATGCAGAAATGTTTCCAATACTGAATAGTGTTAAGTTAATTACATCGGAAATTGATATTTTCAATTGTGTTAGCTGGAAACCTGTTGGATATTTATTTCAGATTCCCAGGGGGTTGACTCTAACCCTATCATGCATTGTATAATATTTAAAAAAAAAATAGATGTTTCTCATCACTAAATGATATATGCAATAAGGCTAGAAGATAATTAATAGACGGGCAATAATCATATGGTTTGTTCTTGTGGCCTAGAAGCCAACATGGAAACATAAAATGTGTCGGCAGATAAGAACCATTCGGTCCATCCAGTCTGCCCAATTTTCTAAATACTTTTCTTAGTCCCCAGCTCCCTATCTTATATGTAGGATAGCCTTGTGTCTATCCCACACATGCTTAAACTTCTTCACTGTATTACCCTCTACCACTTCCGCTGGAAGGCTATTCAATGCATACACTACCCTCTCAGTAAAGTAATACTTTTATTAGTCCCTGGCCTTATCTTATATCTAGGATAGCCTTGTGCCTATCCCACGCATGCTTAAACTCCTTGACTGTATTTACCTCTACCACTTCCGCTGGAAGGCTATTCCATATATCCACTACCCTCTCAGTAAAGTAATACTTTCATTAGTCCCTGGCCTTATCTTATATCTAGGATAGCCTTATACCTATCCCACACATGCTTAAACTTCTTCACTGTATTACCCTCTACCACTTCCGCTGGAAGGCTATTCAATGCATCCACTACCCTCTCAGTAAAGTAATACTTTTATTAGTCCCTGGCCTTATCTTATATCTAGTATAGCCTTGTGCCTATCCCACGCATGCTTAAACTCCTTGACTGTATTTACCTCTACCACTTCCGCTGGAAGGCTATTCCATATATCCACTACCCTCTCAGTAAAGTAATACTTTCATTAGTCCCTGGCCTTATCTTATATCTAGGATAGCCTTATACCTATCCCACACATGCTTAAACTTCTTCACTGTATTACCCTCTACCACTTCCGCTGGAAGGCTATTCAATGCATACACTACCCTCTCAGTAAAGTAATACTTTTATTAGTCCCTGGCCTTATCTTATATCTAGGATAGCCTTGTGCCTATCCCACACATGCTTAAACTTCTTCACTGTATTACCCTCTACCACTTCCGCTGGAAGGCTATTCAATGCATCCACTACCCTCTCAGTAAAGTAATACTTTTATTAGTCCCTGGCCTTATCTTATATCTAGGATAGCCTTGTGCCTATCCCACGCATGCTTAAACTCCTTGACTGTATTTACCTCTACCACTTCCGCTGGAAGGCTATTCCATGCATCCACTACCCTCTCAGTAAAGTAATACTTTTATTAGTCCCTGGCCTTATCTTATATCTAGGATAGCCTTGTGCCTATCCCACGCATGCTTAAACTCCTTGACTGTATTTACCTCTACCACTTCCGCTGGAAGGCTATTCCATGCATCCACTACCCTCTCAGTAAAGTAATATTTCCTGATATTACTTTTCAATGTTTGCCCCTCGAATTTAAGACTATACAAACATTTTGGTCTCATACGCCACAACTCCGTGGAAAAAGGAAGAGGTGAAGCATACGACCTTTGGTTAACCTCAGAGTCTTGCGCTTTTTGGAATACGTATACGTTTATTCATTTGACGACAAAAGCATTTAAATAGATACAATGGTGCTCCTGTTGTCTAAAATATAATTAATAAGGTTTCCATGAAAGCCACACTCCCTTCAATTATTCTAGAGGCAACTAGAAATCAATTGAAATATCCAGTATGACCTTATGCTGGAGGTAGTTTTGAATAAAGATTGAAGAGTCATTACAAAAATAACTCTTCTTTGTGTAGACACCACACAGCAAAATACTCTCATTTTATTCCAATATGATCTACAGCGATATGTTTTTCACAACCAGAGAAGGAGAAAAGAAAACACATACATTGTGAATGCTACAAACCCTAAACCATTCACTGTAAATCTAATAATAAAAACAAACCATATAGGGTGAGCAAAAAGATTATTATTGATATAACACAACACCAAATCAATCTAAACACCGTACCAAAATTATATATTATATTCCTATATAAAGATCTTCGGTAATCTTTACAGACATAACATAGCATGATCTGTATAATAAAAGTGTATGAACCTTCCCAGAATCTCACTTACAGTAAGTGAAAATATGCTCATTTAAGTAGGCACAGAGAGGATTAATCAGTACCCAACAGGGACTAGAGTCCCCATTCATAAGAATTTCTTATGAATGGGGACTCTATTTCGGTTTATAGAAAGCCCATAGCATTACATGTATTCCATAAGCCGAAAGTCTATGAACCGAAAGACATTCTGTTTATAGACTTTCTTTTGATAGAATAGCAATAGCATTACATGTATTCTATAAAACGAAAGTCTTTAAACTGAATGTCTTTCGGTTTATGGAATATTTGTAATGCTATTGCTATTCTATAAACCGAAATAGAGTCCCCATTCATAAGAATAGGTCAATTGACCTATTCGTATGAATGGGGACACTCACCCATATTTTACTTCATTTTGCAGCCCTCTAGCCCTTTCCAGGACTTTTTTAGAAGCATTTTAGTGGCCAAAAGTTCGGGTTCCCATTGACTTCAATGGGGTTCGGGGTCAAGTTTGGACTTTTTTTTCCCCGAAGTTCAGCCGAACCCGAACATCCAGGTGTCCACTCAACTCTAGTGGTGTGTTATACCCAGGGCCGTCTTTAATAGTGATTGGACCCTGGGCAAGCATTTGCTTGGGCCCCCTGGACCCTGCCCCCTCCCCTGCATGCAAAGCCGCCATCCATCGCAATGTTACCCCCCCCCACACACACACACACACATATGCCATAATTGTTGTGCCATTCAGATGCCAGTAATATTGTAACTTTCGGATGCCAGTAATATAGTGCCAATCAGATACCCAGTAGTATAGTGCCAATCAGATGCCAAGTAATATAGTGCCAGTCAGATACCCAGTAATATAGTGCCAATCAGATACCCAGTAATATAGTGCCAATCAGATGCCAAGTAATATAGTGCCAATCAGATGCCCAGTAATATAGTGCCAATCAGATGCCAAGTAATATTGTGCCAATCAGATGCCAAGTAATATAGTGCCAATCAGATGCCCAGTAATATAGTGCCAATCAGATGCCAAGTAATATAGTGCCAATCAGATACCAAGTAATATAGTGCCAATCAGATGCCCAGTAATATAGTGCCAATCAGATGCCCAGTAATATTGTGCCAATCAGATACCCATTAATATAGTGCCAATCAGATGCCAAGTAATATAGTGCCAATCAGATACCCAGTAATATTGTGCCAATCAGATACCCAGTAATATAGTGCCAGTCAGATACCCAGTAATATAGTGCCAATCAGATGCCAAGTAATATAGTGCCAATCAGATGCCCAGTAATATAGTGCCAATCAGATGCCCAGTAATATAGTGCCAATCAGATGCCAAGTAATATAGTGCCAATCAGATACCCAGTAATATAGTGCCAATCAGATGCCAAATAATATAGTGCCAATCAGATGCCCAGTAATATTGTGCCAATCAGATGCCCAGTAATATAGTGCCAATCAGATGCCCAGTAATATTGTGCCAATCAGATACCCAGTAATATAGTGCCAATCAGATGCCCAGGAATATTGTGCCAATCAGATACCCAGTAATATAGTGCCAATCAGATACCCAGTAATATAGTGTCAATCAGATACCCAGTAATATAGTGCCAATCAGATGCCCAGTAATATTGTGCCAATCAGATACCCAGTAATATAGTGCCAATCAGATACCCAGTAATATAGTGCCAGTCAGATACCAGGAATATTGTGCCAATCAGATACCCAGTAATATAGTGCCAATCAGATACCCAGTAATATAGTGCCAATCAGATACCCAGTAATATAGTGTCAATCAGATGCCCAGGAATATTGTGCCAATCAGATACCCAGTAATATAGTGCCAATCAGATACCCAGTAATATAGTGTCAATCAGATACCCAGTAATATAGTGCCATTCAGATACCCAGTAATATAGTGCCAATCAGATGCCCAGGAATATTGTGCCAATCAGATACCCAGTAATATTGTGCCAATCAGATACCCAGTAATATAGTGCCAGTCAGATATCAGGAATATTGTGCCAGCCAGCCCCCCCCCCCCCCCCCCGTACTTACATAAAGCTGCTCCGTGTCCCCCGCCGGATGTCTCCTCCGTGCAGTCTTCCCTCTTGCACGGAGGAGGGAAACAGACACCGGATGTGACGCGACGTCACATCCGGCGTCAGTTTTTTTTTTTTCCCGGCCGTCGCATCCATCGGATGCGGCTTGCCGGAAAAAAAGCGTTCACAAGCGCAATGCGCTGTGAACGCGGCAAGCAGGTCTGGGGGCCCACGGGACAGCTGCCTTGGAGTAAATGGGCCCAGGGCAGCTGCCCCGTTTGCCCCGCGTTAAAGACGGCCCTGGTTATACCAAGAGTAATCTTCTGCTCACCCTTTATTCTTTCTTTTTACACTATCTTATTCAGTTTTAGGAGGAATATGTTCTGTTTACATTTACCTCTGAAGAAGACTTGGTGGGTGAAACGTATTAGGTGTTTTTCTTATCAATTTGAAACTGTGTTCACGTCAGACATAATCATATTCTATCTGATCTTATTATATTTTCACTGGTACAACTGTACTGAGTCCTTTTTGCTCGTATATATATATCAGGGGGAGGACATCTTGGATAAAAAAAAAAAAAAAAGATCTGACCCAAGATTCGGAACAACATGTCCACTTCCTGATAGAGTTATACAGAGCAAAGAATTAACTATAAGCTACTTTTATTTGTATTTTTTCAACATAATTTATTATTTTGCTGATGGTTGTCTTTTAAAAGCCAACACATTCAAATATTGCTGTCAATGTAAGGATATCTGCGCTGTTTAGTAAACCATTTGCTAGCAAGATCTGGAAAGGATACAGCCACTGTGACTAGTGTTAAGACTACTGTTAACTACTGTTATGGGCAAAGGTCCTCAAAATACTAATTGCTGTTGAATTAGATCTCCCATAATCCTTGGCCAAAAGATGGCAGTTTGCTGGTGGGGCACATAATAACTTAACAATAGCTAGAGAGATCACTGGGATCTTGAGCCCACATTGTTATAACCCTTTCCTTAGCACAGCTGTATTGTTAAAACTGAAATGCGCTCCACACATGAGCCCAGGTTGATCAGTTGAGAATTTCGGATAAGCTGCAGCTGGCAGATGAAAACCAAGTGGCACCAGGCCGGCATCCTTTTTAACTCTATTGGGTCTATTCACTAAAATTCGACTCTAAGGCCGACTTTCATTTTGAGACTATGTCAAATTCGGCAGCCGAGATTGACCGAGAACCCCCCCCCCCCCCCCCCCCCAAAAAAAACAGGTTCCAATTTTCCCCATTAAAAGTAATGGGAGGTGACGTGGTCAAAGCTATTCTTGAGACTTAGGACCATATTTATCAAGGCAAAATAGGTGATATTTCAGGAAAAAAGTGGAAAGTTGTGTCAGTTTGCTCCAAGCTTAGCACTTTTTAAAAAAAAATAGTACCTCTTTTGCCTTGATAAATTTGGCCTTAAGTCAAACTCGGGGGCCGAATTTGGCTTAGACCCACCTGGTTATGCCATTGATCTACTGTTCCACTTAGGCCAAAAGACAGGCTAACATATTAGGAGAGATCACCATAGCAGATTAACGCTGATAGAGCTCAACCCCAACCTTGATGCCTCCAAATAAAAGTCCCCACTCAACTAGTTAGTGATGCGAATGACTTATCAACCAAGTACCTTGTCAAGCTCGGGGCAGCTACACTTGAAGTGCACAGAACATTAACTGGCGAATGAACAATAGTCTAGCTATTGCCCACAATGTAGTACTTAAAGGGACTGTATCACCTGAACACTTCTTTACTGTGCATGCAGAGGGTAAAAACAAACGGAAAATGATATATACATTGTATTAGCAAATGCCGAAATTAGGAGAAAACTGTGTTTTAAATGTGTCTGCAGAGTCTCCTCGTTATGGCACGGTATGCAAATTACACAAAATCAGTTCATTTGCATAGCAAGCCACGGGTGATGTCATAAGCAGCAGACTCCACAGACACACTTTTCTCCTAATTTAGGCCTTTGCTGGCAGTTTTGCTCATACAAGGTATAGATCATTTTCAATCGTTTTTTATGCTCTTCGTGCACAGTAAAAACAGGGTTCAGGTGATACCGTCCCTTTAACTAAGCTCGATTTGAATCTGCCTTCGTAATACTAATTCTGGCATTTTCCACTGCCTTTTAAATTCCAGGTTAATGTTTCGTCTTGGAAAGTGCGAATATCTTGTTATATAGATATGTGCAGGAAAATAAAACAGTAGAACAGGAAATCATAGGATTACTGTATATAATGAACGATATAAAGCACCACAAAAAAAAATCTGCTTCTAATCCTATCAACAGTTGCTATGACAGCTATTTCTTCACAGTGGATTAAAGCCACACAGCCACATTTAGATATTGTAATAAACAGATTCTTCTTCTTCAAAATGGACTTAATTGACACGACTAGAAGTGAATGGAAAATTATTTCAAATCTGAAAGTCTGTTAATTTATTAAACAAAATAGGGCTTCAATATATATATATATATATATATATATATATATGTAACCTGTTATTGCACCAAATACATATAATATGTGGTGTTTTGTGACTTTTAAAGAAAGTGCAGTGTATTTTATCTTTTAAATGATACAGGAGTAGGTCCCACCTAGATTCTTTTTGGTACATCATACGTGTTTAATATATGTACTTATTTTTACTTTAAAGGGACTGTATCACCTAAACATTGCTTATACTCTGAATAAAGAGAATAAAAAATGGTTGAAAATTATTTATACATTGTGTTAGCAAAACTGCAAGTAAATGTCTAAATTAGGAGACACCAATTGTTTTAAACGTGTCTGTGGAATCTCCTGTGTATGACATCATACGGACTGATATGCAAATTACACATTACCCATAGTTGCCAATGCCGACATCGGCCATGTTTCCAGGGACACGTATTTGTTCCACATGCTGCAGAAAGAGCATGCAAAGTGCAGCCCGGCAGTATGTAGGATGGATATACGTGCAGAGAGAATCCAATTAATTAATCATGGTAGGTCCTATGAGATCTCCACCCTGATTAATTAATTGGATTGTGTCTGTGCGTATATCCTTCCTACATACTGCCGGGCTGCACGTTGCATGCTCTTTCTGCAGCATGTGGAACAAATATTTGTCCCTGGAAACATGGCCGATGTTGGCAACTATGCATTACCCATTGGAAACCAGTTGCTTTGCATATCAAGCTTCAGGTGATGTCATAAGCAGGAGACTCAACAGACACTTTTAAAACAGATCTGCTCCTAATTTAGGCATTTGCTTACAGTTTTCCACAGTTGCAGTTCTCCGAAACAATATTTAGACTGTGAATAAAAAATGTAAACAAAATGATTTATTGTATTAGCAGAATTGTAAAACAATTTCCTTTGAAATGTGTCTGTGGTGTCTACTGTTTGTGACATCATCTTGTGGAATGGAAGGAAACTTACACATTTCAAATTGAAAGCAGCTGATTTGCAAATCAAGCCACAAGGTGATGTCACAAACAGCAGACACCACAGACACATTGAAAAACACATCCTAGAATAGCCTGCAATTCCACAAACACATTTATAGATCTTTTTTTTAATTTATTTTTTCTGTACATAAAGTAAGTCATTTTTAGCCCTTTAGGATAACTCCATAGTTGCCAACATTGGTCATGTTTCCAGGGACACATATGTGTTCCACATGCTGCAGAAAGATCATGCAAAGTGCAGCCCGGCAGTATGTAGGATGGATATACACACAGACACAATCCAATTGATTAATCATGGTAGGTCCTATGAGATCTCCACCCTGATTAATTAATTGAATTGTGTCTGTGTGTATATCCATCCTACATACTGCCGGACTTCACTTTGCATGCTCTGTCTGCAGCATGTGGAACAAATACGTGTCCCTGGAAACATGGCCGATGTTGGCAACTATGCAACCTGTATGCCACTAATAGATTTGTACTGAGGACAAGTTGAATATACAGTGATTACCAGTGATAAAAAAAAAACCATGGTCAGTTCCTGTGCACTTGACATCTCACCTACCTGCTCACCGACTGAACAGAGATAAATGAGAAAATGTCAGAACTAGGAGAGACAGACGAGTCCATGTCATGTTTACTTTGATCAGTGTTTATTATGCATGACTGACTCCGGGTAAAGGGCGTCTGCTACATGACGAGATAATGCTGTTTGTAAAGCCTGCAACTGGCCACAGCGTAGTGAAGAATCAGTATAATAGAACTCTGCAACACAGAACATTACATGAAAGTATCTAAAAGGCTATATGTAACAACGAGTAAGTGGTTTATTTTATAAACATCAAATTAAACGATGTGGAAATTAGGGATAAAAAAAACAACCAAACACCAAATGTAGTTATATTAATCAGTTACAGTAATAATGGGTGCAAGCCATATACAGTGAAAGAAGCAACCAAATAATAATGTTATTACATTAATCAGTATATCATTATAAAAAAGAATATATATATATATATAAGTCCAAAAAAAGGCACGCACTCACAGGACTTGGTTCAGCGTAGTTTTGTCGAAATTTAATTAGAAAGATGTACTCTCACATAATCATCGACGTTTCGGTCCTCAAAGGGTTTTGCAGATAATGAGTATCCATTAACCGAAAATCTCTTATACAAAATGATTTGTTATCCCCCCCCCCAAAAATGTTATATCTCTCCACAAGTCGTAAATTCCACACACACTGTTAGAAAGCAAGCGCACAACAGGGTTTCAGTGTCCAGCCCCCTTAAGCTGTGATATAGCCTTTCCATGCATGCTCAGATTCCCCCACACCCACATAGGGTAATACAATGACACGTGTGCAGGCCTGACACGCCAACGACAGGTTCCCAACGATGCCTCACATCACAGCTACATCACAGTAACAGTGATTTATTTGCTCTATACAGTATTTACATTGATATTACTGTATTCCATGAGAGCTGAGAGGCTTTAATATATCTTAATGGGGAAAATGATCCGTTATCCGAAATACCTCTGGTCCCAAGAATTTGAAATAAGTCAAACTCAACCTGTAGTTTCTTTTAAATTACATACAGCAATTAAAGATATTTGGACAAATCTCACACTAAAACATATTACACTATTGTTGCCCCATATGCTCAATAAACGCCACGCCAGTATTCAAATCTCAGTCAGGGGGTGTCATAGATAGGAGGATGTTCAATAGCACATCTGTGGCTACACACTAATGGCTAGCTGAGCATCCTGGGAGTTGGAGCCCGCCACAGCTAGGGTACTTGTGCTTGCCTAGCTTATTAAAGGGAATCCTCAAATGTTAGATCCCAAGAGATCCCGTAGGCCAGGGCACGGGCATTCCACAAACTCTATCCATCTGTCATGTTGGATCTGCTTACGTAATTCACATTCTGACGGGCAGCTTACAATAAAGGAAGTAAGGAGTTCGTCCAAGGCCAACATTAAATGCAAAAACTGTGCCTTTCCCGTCAGTCTTGGACTTGTATTTTTTTTTTTTTTTTATCAGATTGAGCCACATAGGATCTATTACAGTGTCATCAAATTACAGGTATTGGTTGCCACTTACTACACTTTAAACTTGATAGCTTCATCATGTCTAGGGTAAGCATTATCTACTTACTCTCACTGGGAACAGACCTTACCAAGTGTACGTTTTGTGATAACAAAGCTTTTACTAAAATTGTATTGTGCTCGGGGGAAAAAAATCCAGAAGGCCAAAGTTTGAAAAAAAAAAAAATAATAATAATAAATAAATAAAGGTGGGTTTTTTTCCCCATTAATCTGTTACTACCTGTAGATATGTAGAAATAATTATTATATACACATTTTTCATTAAAGTAAAATAATCTGTTTAGACCTTGCTAAATAGGTTTTTAAAGGGACTCTGTCACTTAAAGGGCAACTAAACTTTACTTTTCACTTGTGTTTCGAATATAGAATAAACTAAGAAGTTTATCCTGTGACTGGCAGCTGCCATGCTTAAATAGGAAGGAGGCAGCTCACTCTGTCCTTGAAACATTCTTTTTACTGTGCATGGAGGGAATTCAAAAATCCATGAAAAATGATCTATAGATTGTGTTAGCGGAATTCCCTGCAAATGTATCATTGTAGAGAAAACCGTCTGTCCTTTGTTTATGACATCACCTTGTGTCCATATGCAAACCGTATAATTCCCAGTGGATCGGAAGTAATGTCATAATTCTTCTAACACAAGATAGATCACTTACCGTATAAACCATGTTTAGGTGACAGAGTCCCTTTGAGCCCAATTGTCCCATACCTTCAAATCAAATTCTCTCTTTGATATACCCATATCCATCACCAGTGGTAGCGAGCACTCATCATAGTTCTGCCCGTAGTGCTGACACTTGACCTCCCAAGCTCCGCCCCTCGGCATCTCGATTCGCCAGTGGAAAAGTTGGAAGGTGCGCAAATGTGTTAGGAAAGTAGTTTGACGACAATGCACATTTGTATTGTCTGTTTTTGTATCATGTGTCTTTTTTTCTATCATCAGGTCATGGCCTACCATTAAAAGGGTCCACAGCCAAAACAGTGTTTTTTTTCTATCAATAGTTTTTATTATGCTTTGATATTTGTGTAAAAATGGGTGGGATTGAGAGGAGACACAATTAAAGTTCTGCCCACCAGTGGCTTAAATTGCCCATGCTCGTCAAAGTGGGAAGCTCGGGGGCGTATCTTGCTTGGGGGAGTGTCATCTTAAAGAGCCATAGTCCTTACCTCACCTTTTAATTAACAACTCCCACAATCTGGACTTAAACTCACCCCGGATTCCTGCTGATGCTGAATGAATAGGAAGCCTGCACTTTCAACTAGCATCCCTGAATAAAGCAACGGTGCAGTCACCATAGTTACGTGCAAATAACAATTCCGGAGGAGAGTTCTAAAACTGGCCCATTCCAATGGTTTCATGGCAAAAGCCCCACATTTATACCCCCTATCATTGCACTCCAATGACCTCTCTGGTGATCAAATGGTAAAATTGACTGTAAATGAGCATTTATGCCCCGTTTGTAATGTTTAATATCAGTTGTTCTAATGTAATGTGTGCTTTACTATGCTTGTGTGTTTGTTATGAAATAAATCCCCCTTGCAGCGCTTGTGTGGGAGGATAGGTTTGCTTTTCCAGCACGAGTGGTCTGACTTGTATATTTTCTTTTTTTTTTTAATCTCTGCAGAGGAACTGAAATCTATGACTTGGGTAACTTTGCCAGACAGGTAGTTCTATTGTTCTGCATTTTGTTACTGCACCAAGGAAAACTATTATTGGCAATTCCAGGAGGCAGCGACTGAAAGAAGCCTGTTTACAATCTGTCGGGATTATTTGTCAGGTGTAAAACGGGTCTAAACAGCAGGAACGTTCTATTGGTTCCCATGGTGATTGCACCATTTTTAGTAGAACCAGAATGTAAATAGGGGACAGTTTTTTGTGTGTGTGGGATTAATAACCTATATTCTGAAACCGATGTCAACTGATTTTATAAATTAAACACCTCAAACAGAATAAAAATTTTAATCCAATACATAGCATTAAAGTGACATATTAAACTTTTTCGTTTTTTTTTTAATTTTTTTAATGCGTTTGCATCAGTAATAGAATCAAAAGTTAAAACCTGTCTGATTTAAATCTGGCATGTACAGATACAAAGGGTTAACTCTGGGCTCTGCCTCTCAGCTGAGGCAGAGCTCATCAAGATGCTGTCAATGCGGGGACAAGCCTGGCAAGCCTGATTGGGATCTGTTGGGTCCGGCTGTTCCCTCTGTTGGTGGCATGTAGCAGCGAGAAGCTGTAGACAACAGTCTCAGCCATAATACTTCCCAGTGAAGCGCCCCCAAAATAGGACCATCCCACGTTAAGGAAAGGATATAAGACTTGCAGCAGAAGTGGTAGGGGTTAATCAAGTGAAGGTTTTTAAAAGGACTGGGTCACGTAAGCATTGTTTTTACATTGCATGTAGATAATTAACAAAAATATATAAATATGGTCTTAGCATAACAAATAGTAAATGCCTAAGTTAAGAGAAAAATGTGTTTTAATTGTGTCTGTAGAGTCTCCTGTTTATGACATCACCTGTGGTACGGTATGCAAATGAACTGGTTTTTAATGGGAAATTTGATGTAATTTTCCCCTTATTTAGTCATTTTCTTGTAATTCTGCAAACACAAAGAATGCATAAGTTTCAATCATTTTATATTGTCTACATTCACAGTTTAGGTGATGCAGTCCCTATAAGTTTGCATAGGATAGACATAAGATAAGTCCAGGGATTAATAAATTGGGCAAACAAGCAAAATAAACGACAGAATAGATGGGCCGAATGGTTCTCATCCGTCACGTTCTATGTTTCTATATTAACTTTATATTAAGACTTTCAAAATGTCTTTCTGGGTCTTTTTTGATGTGACCCAATATGGAGATTGCAGCTGCATTTCTCAGTGATTCCCACATCTGTCTTGAAGCTGAAGAGACAAACAAATGATGTGGGAGCTCAATCCTGTAGTGTCCTTGGGCTGGAGAGATACTCGTTCCTCCTGGGTGCTGGAGCAACAGGGATGTGTGCAAAGTCCTCCAACTTGAACACAAAAACCACCAAGTCCAATAGTGAAAAAAGATGCAAAAAAATTGATTAGAATGTCCATGGACCATAAAAGCACTGGAGCAAAAAACACAACGGCAACAAACATGGGGGGGGGGGGGGGGGAGGCGCTAGAAGCTTGACGCGTTTCGCACCATCTGGTGCTTATTCAAAAGCACCCTGAAACCACACCAACATACATACTAAATATGTGAATTAAAATCAAAGAGAAAAAAAATGTGGCAGATGTGAAACAAGACATTCAAGTCCCTAAGCAAACAAGATGGACACAGTTCATCTAGATGCAATCTAAATAAGATATAAGCTCTCTTTTAACACCGCTATTTGCTTATGTCATAATAAATTATACATAAGGGAACACGTGTTTCAATGGAACATTGTTCTGCTTTTAGCGGGTTTGTATTTGTGTTAAATATGACAGATGAGGAAACGCCAATAAAAGGATCACGTGTGCTAAAAAGTATTATATTGTTCTGCTGGGGTTTTGATCTTAACAAACAAACAAGGTAAAGCATATCTGAACAAGTAGATAGACCTGTGTTATACCTGTAGACATCACTTTTCTGTGTTCTGTAGTCTGCATTTAAAGATCCACTCAAATAATACAAATAAAAAACTATACTGATTGGATACATGTACCCTAAGCAACCACCGTTTCTAAATCACTACTCTTTTCTTGCTATTAACCTGAAAAAAAAAACTTGCCTAAACTCCACCTACTATTTGCCTTGGAAGGATTCCAAATGTACAGCTGTATGCCTGGTGGACAAGGGTGCAGGTGAGTGTTCTGTACAATGCAATACTTTTCAACTACAGTTGTAGTTAGAGACACTTTCATTTTTGCTTTTTTTCCTTACTGACTCCAGCCACACACTAGATAACTGAGTGGGAAGATAAATAGAAGCAGCAAACCTGATAAAGATATGAAAATATTAATAAATGCATAAATTTGATTAATTCTAGATGTACCTATTTATATTTCAAAAATAGACATCCCGGGCTTTTTAATTTCTCAGTTATTTTGACAGTTTTCGTATGATCATTTTAGGTTATATATATATATATATATATATATATATATATATATATATATATATATATATATATATGGAATAGTTTATGGAAACTTTTGTTGTGAGTTTCGTTTGCACATGTCACAATGTCTCTTACTTTTGACAGCCTACTGTATGATACAAACACCATACTTTATGTTCTGTAACTTCCCATGGAAGTTTTACGCTTTAGATAGAGGGTCAGATTTGGGATATGGTCATTTTTTTTCACATCATTTTGACATGTTGCTTAGCAGACTGCATTTTCTATCATGCTCAGCCAGCTAAATGTTAACTGGGCATAATTGGAAAGGCAGCAGACATGGAGGCTTCATGTGCTAGGTGTGCGTAAGGCCACAGTAAGTAGCATAAGTGTGGAATACTCCGCAATGTGGCTCCCCTCCCCTCTTTGAGTCAGATGGGGCTTATTTAGTAGGCCTATACGTTTTCCTTTCAGCCTATCAGATGCTGCATTTCACATTTATTACCTCCCATGTCAAGAATTATTTTCACACATGACCCATCTGTCTTGCCTTCCGCGTATTCAAATAATGTCCTATTACAGGGGTGGGAAGCCTCCAGCACTGCAGATGTTGTGGACTTCATCTCCCATGATGCTCTTACAGTTGTAATGTCGAAAAAGCATCAAGGTAAATGTAGTCCACAACATCTGAAGTGCTGAAGGCTTCATCTTCTAATATAGAAGCACAAGTGAAAAGTTAGTTGCCCCTAGTATGAGCTGGCGTGTACTTTTGATAGAACACGGCAGTTTATCCTCTGACCGACAGCTGCCATGCTTCCACAGGAAGTAGGCAGCCATCTGGTCGGCGACTGTCTCTCCCCTCGTTTTTGCATGAGATCAGCAGTGGGACCTTAACTAGCTCCTCCTTGCTGATCCCATGCAAAAACGAGAGTCTCTCGATGTGAGAGACCCTCGCATTCAGCTGTCTGAGCGGGGTGAGCGCCCGTTCTGATTGGCTTTGCGTATGCTGACGTTTGTCAGCACGCGACAACCGGGAACTGCTGTGTCTCGTATGTGAGAGAATGTCATTTGATACATCATGTCATTTGATACATCATCTAGAATAAAAAAACAACGAATTGACTGCAGTTTAAACATACTAGGGTCTACTTAATAAAGAGTGAACTGCAAGGTATTTAGAATTTCCAACTTTAAGCCAATGTAGCCGAGTTGGAAACATTTCTCCAATGTTGCTGAATGGGAGAATTATTCCAACTCCGCTACTTTGGCCTTAAGTTGGAAATTCCTTTCTCAATTCCCTGCAAGCCTCTCTTTATTGAGAAGACCCTTTAAGGCTCATGTCAAATTCGCCTGCACCTCACTGTAGTGAAACGAAAATGCTGTTTTTAAGAAAATGGAAAATCTCTACTATTTCTTGATTTATTTTCTGCTTCTCCTGTTTATTGATTATTTGCAGCTGTATCTTTTGTCCATGAGTGGTGACATTTTGTTTTTTTTTCACAGGAAATATGTCTGTTTATAATACAGTTTGATGAGCTTCCTAATTGGTACAAGCATGCTTCATTAACAGGCAGCTGTCGGAACATGTTTGGGCCACACAGTCCTCCCAAATATCTTCCCAGGTGCTAACCATACCTTTCGCAAAATGGAAGCATGTTTAACTCTTTTTTTTATTTTAAAGGACAACTGTTGGCAAAACATTAAGTTCTGTTTAATTGAAAGATTGCATGGCATGTAGGCATTTGAAATGGAAAAGCTTTAATGAAAGAACACAAGTACTTTATTGAGCCCACTTTGCTCCAAATAGCTCTAAACAGGGGGCTGACATCTTGGGTCGGGTCAAGGAAGATCGGACCCACCTGTCCAAAGATTCTAAACAACATGTCTGCTCCCTGATAGCGCTACAGAGAGGGCCCAATAACCCCTTCACCCCTTACAGTCAGTGGCGGATGCTCCGTATGGGTTAGGTGTGCGCTGCACACCTAGCACAGAGCACCCGCGCTGTGTATTTCTGGGGATTGTGTGCTCCGAACAGAGAGCACACAAACTCCAGAAATACGTTCAAAAGGTGACACCAGCTACTGCTGCCAATTCGACATGCACTAAAAGTATACGAATTTACTTTTCGTGCTTGTTAAATCGGCATAAGAGTGAGTGACTCTTTTGCCGAATTCGTAGCTGGCGTCGCCTTTCGAATGTAACTCGTGTATTTAAGCGAGAGATGTCGTGTTTCCGAGTGACAGGCGGGCTCCGTGCTGGCAGCACGCCTGTCACTCAGGGGCACGATACACCCCTACTCACAGTGCTTTGGTCCTTGGGGATCAAACTGCTAAAACTGTGTCTTTTTGCATCTGGCCCCAATCACAGAGTGATTGGGAGCCAGGGACACATAGACACCAGATCAGAGTTTTTATAGCCCCTAAAGGTCCCTAACAAAATAGCACAATAGGAGTGCTCAAACTCCAAAGTCTGGGTACGTGCCACTCTATCCCGTCCTACAGGAGCCTCGGCACCTGCATAGACCATCCTACAAGCATGAAGGGATTAAAGATACCTTTATTTTGTGCTGACCATTGTCCTTTAAAATTAGAACATGTTTATGTATCAAGTGCTTTACCGTCTCTCTAATGTAAACTTGCGAAGTCTTTCATAACCGTGAAATCATTCTCTGTCGTCTAGAGGCTTTTCTTTGTGTTTTTATTATGTGTGGACGAGGGAATCCAACAGAACAATAGCCCAAATCAATCATTATTCCTGATTTTGATCTGAGTTTTTTTTTTGTACTTTTTTTTTTTATTAGCATGATTATTTTATAAAACAAGAAGAAGAAAAAAATACTCTCATCAGGCATCTCATTAAGAATGCAGCAGATTAAACAATTCCCCAGGCCATTCCAATGTTTGTTCCTCTAATTTTGGCTAGAGGCCCCAAACTTTTTGTTGGCTCGGCACTGCCAGCACGTCAGTTATCAGCGGGCGTTCTTTTTTGTATCTCTAGTGCTGTCATCACTTTCACCTGTGTCAGCTGTGCCTGGCTGGCTTTCATAACATTCTAATACGCCATACTGGAAGGCTGGATTTCTCTGTTTGCTACGGGCGCATACTTGATCAAACGACGAGTGAACTGAGGGGGGCGTCCATTATCCGAGCTGCCTTCCCCGAAGTTTTCTAAACATAGTTCTTCTGCCGTAGACGGGTCCATATGATTCACGGCCGAGAAATTTAGAAGATGACTCATCGTCCAACAAAGAGCACTTTTTAAACTTTTGTACTCGCCTGCTTATACTAAACAAATGAACTCTCCTTGTGATCGAGTTAGGTGCTGAAAGGCCATTTTATAACGCTGTGTTATGCCGCTGATAATGTACTAACACTGAAGCAAAGAATTTGATAGCAGACGGCAGTCAGCGGACTTTTTCTTTGGAGTATAACAAAAACAAGATTACAGTAATTAATGTATAGTAAAGCTGATACTTGCATTAATTATTTATCCCCCCCCCCGCCACCACTTCTGTTTTTGAAAAACTTGAAAATGTACGTTTTGCAGGCTTTCTCCTAGGAACCATTCCTCCCCACTATAAGGGACTATTCATTAAAGGGGAGTTGAGACAAAATGAGGGGAGTAGAAGTGAGATGAGGGGAGTTAAAGTGAGATGAACTTTTTATCTCACCACTTTAGCTATACATTGTGCAGGGACAAGCCTGGTGAGTTAGCTAAGCAGGGGACGCTCGCCAGATTCTATACATTGTGCAGGGACAAGCCTGGTGAGATTGCCAAGCAGGGGACGCTCGCCAGATTCTATACATTGTGCAGGGACAAGCCTGGTGAGTTAGCCAAGCAGGGGACGCTCGCCAGATTCTATACATTGTGCAGGGACAAGCCTGGTGAGTTAGCCAAGCAGGGGACGCTCGCCAGATTCTATACATTGTGCAGGGACAAGCCTGGTGAGTTAGCTAAGCAGGGGACGCTCGCCAGATTCTATACATTGTGCAGGGACAAGCCTGGTGAGTTAGCCAAGCAGGGGACGCTCGCCAGATTCTATACATTGTGCAGGGACAAGCATGGTGAGTTAGCCAAGCAGGGGACGCTCGCCAGATTCTATACATTGTGCAGGGACAAGCCTGGTGAGTTAGCCAAGCAGCGGACGCTCGCCAGATTCTATACATTGTGCAGGGACAAGCCTGGTGAGTTAGCCAAGCAGCGGACGCTCGCCAGATTCTATACATTGTGCAGGGACAAGCCTGATGAGTTAGCCAAGCAGGGGACGCTCGCCAGATTCTATACATTGTGCAGGGACAAGCCTGGTGAGTTAGCCAAGCAGCGGACGCTCGCCAGATTCTATACATTGTGCAGGGACAAGCCTGGTGAGTTAGCCAAGCAGGGGACGGTCGCCAGATTCTATACATTGTGCAGGGACAAGCCTGATGAGTTAGCCAAGCAGGGGACGCTCGCCAGATTCTATACATTGTGCAGGGACAAGCCTGGTGAGTTAGCCAAGCAGGGGACGCTCGCCAGATTCTATACATTGTGCAGGGACAAGCCTGGTGAGTTAGCCAAGCAGCGGACGCTCGCCAGATTCTATACATTGTGCAGGGACAAGCCTGGTGAGTTAGCCAAGCAGGGGACGCTCGCCAGATTCTATACATTGTGCAGGGACAAGCCTGATGAGTTAGCCAAGCAGCGGACGCTCGCCAGATTCTATACATTGTGCAGGGACAAGCCTGGTGAGTTAGCCAAGCAGGGGACGCTCGCCAGATTCTATACATTGTGCAGGGACAAGCATGGTGAGTTAGCCAAGCAGGGGACGCTCGCCAGATTCTATACATTGTGCAGGGACAAGCCTGGTGAGTTAGCCAAGCAGGGGACGCTCGCCAGATTCTATACATTGTGCAGGGACAAGCCTGGTGAGTTAGCCAAGCAGGGGACGGTCGCCAGATTCTATACATTGTGCAGGGACAAGCCTGGTGAGTTAGCCAAGCAGGGGACGCTCGCCAGATTCTATACATTGTGCAGGGACAAGCCTGGTGAGTTAGCCAAGCAGGGGACGCTCGCCAGATTCTATACATTGTGCAGGGACAAGCCTGGTGAGATTGCCAAGCAGGGGACGCTCGCCAGATTCTATACATTGTGCAGGGACAAGCCTGGTGAGATTGCCAAGCAGGGGACGCTCGCCAGATTCTATACATTGTGCAGGGACAAGCCTGGTGAGTTAGCCAAGCAGGGGACGCTCGCCAGATTCTATACATTGTGCAGGGACAAGCCTGGTGAGTTAGCCAAGCAGGGGATGCTCGCCAGATTCTATACATTGTGCAGGGACAAGCCTGGTGAGTTAGCCAAGCAGGGGACGCTCGCCAGATTCTATACATTGTGCAGGGACAAGGTTGGTGAGTTAGCCAAGCAGGGGACGCTCGCCAGATTCTATACATTGTGCAGGGACAAGCCTGGTGAGTTAGCCAAGCAGGGGACGCTCGCCAGATTCTATACATTGTGCAGGGACAAGCATGGTGAGTTAGCCAAGCAGGGGACGCTCGCCAGATTCTATACATTGTGCAGGGACAAGCCTGGTGAGTTAGCCAAGCAGCGGACGCTCGCCAGATTCTATACATTGTGCAGGGACAAGCCTGGTGAGTTAGCCAAGCAGCGGACGCTCGCCAGATTCTATACATTGTGCAGGGACAAGCCTGATGAGTTAGCCAAGCAGGGGACGCTCGCCAGATTCTATACATTGTGCAGGGACAAGCCTGGTGAGATTGCCAAGCAGGGGACGCTCGCCAGATTCTATACATTGTGCAGGGACAAGCCTGGTGAGATTGCCAAGCAGGGGACGCTCGCCAGATTCTATACATTGTGCAGGGACAAGCCTGGTGAGTTAGCCAAGCAGGGGACGCTCGCCAGATTCTATACATTGTGCAGGGACAAGCCTGGTGAGTTAGCCAAGCAGGGGACGCTCGCCAGATTCTATACATTGTGCAGGGACAAGCCTGGTGAGTTAGCCAAGCAGGGGACGCTCGCCAGATTCTATACATTGTGCAGGGACAAGCCTGGTGAGTTAGCCAAGCAGGGGACGCTCGCCAGATTCTATACATTGTGCAGGGACAAGCCTGATGAGTTAGCCAAGCAGCGGACGCTCGCCAGATTCTATACATTGTGCAGGGACAAGCCTGGTGAGTTAGCCAAGCAGGGGACGCTCGCCAGATTCTATACATTGTGCAGGGACAAGCATGGTGAGTTAGCCAAGCAGGGGACGCTCGCCAGATTCTATACATTGTGCAGGGACAAGCCTGGTGAGTTAGCCAAGCAGGGGACGCTCGCCAGATTCTATACATTGTGCAGGGACAAGCCTGGTGAGTTAGCCAAGCAGGGGACGGTCGCCAGATTCTATACATTGTGCAGGGACAAGCCTGGTGAGTTAGCCAAGCAGGGGACGCTCGCCAGATTCTATACATTGTGCAGGGACAAGCCTGGTGAGTTAGCCAAGCAGCGGACGCTCGCCAGATTCTATACATTGTGCAGGGACAAGCCTGGTGAGTTAGCCAAGCAGAGGACGGTCGCCAGATTCTATACATTGTGCAGGGACAAGCCTGATGAGTTAGCCAAGCAGGGGACGCTCGCCAGATTCTATACATTGTGCAAGGACAAGCCTGGTGAGTTAGCCAAGCAGGGGACGCTCGCCAGATTCTATACATTGTGCAGGGACAAGCCTGGTGAGTTAGCCAAGCAGCGGACGCTCGCCAGATTCTATACATTGTGCAGGGACAAGCCTGGTGAGTTAGCCAAGCAGGGGACGCTCGCCAGATTCTATACATTGTGCAGGGACAAGCCTGGTGAGTTAGCCAAGCAGCGGACGCTCGCCAGATTCTATACATTGTGCAGGGACAAGCCTGGTGAGTTAGCCAAGCAGGGGACGCTCGCCAGATTCTATACATTGTGCAGGGACAAGCCTGGTGAGTTAGCCAAGCAGGGGACGCTCGCCAGATTCTATACATTGTGCAGGGACAAGCCTGGTGAGTTAGCCAAGCAGGGGACGGTCGCCAGATTCTATACATTGTGCAGGGACAAGCCTGGTGAGTTATCCAAGCAGGGGACGCTCGCCAGATTCTATACATTGTGCAGGGACAAGCCTGATGAGTTAGCCAAGCAGGGGACGCTCGCCAGATTCTATACATTGTGCAGGGACAAGCCTGATGAGTTAGCCAAGCAGGGGACGCTCGCCAGATTCTATACATTGTGCAGGGACAAGCATGGTGAGTTAGCCAAGCAGGGGACGCTCGCCAGATTCTATACATTGTGCAGGGACAAGCCTGGTGAGTTAGCCAAGCAGCGGACGCTCGCCAGATTCTATACATTGTGCAGGGACAAGCCTGGTGAGTTAGCCAAGCAGCGGACGCTCGCCAGATTCTATACATTGTGCAGGGACAAGCCTGGTGAGTTAGCCAAGCAGGGGACGCTCGCCAGATTCTATACATTGTGCAGGGACAAGCCTGGTGAGTTAGCCAAGCAGGGGACGCTCGCCAGATTCTATACATTGTGCAGGGACAAGCCTGGTGAGTTAGCCAAGCAGGGGACGCTCGCCAGATTTTTCTCTGCACAGTGTGTAGCTAAACCGGTGGCATGAAATCTTCAATTCGCCTGCAACTCACTTTTTAATGAATAGCCCCCTGTGACATCCTCCTTGTTCTAGCATGACGGGCATCCGCCATGCCGCCCTAGAATCAGGGATCCTAAAAAAAAGATCCCTGGTTCTGGGATTCAAAGCTGGGTTCAGACATGCAATTCACTCACATCCCACACAAGCTAGGAGCAGTCACAGTACACTCACACTTCAACACAAGCTGGGAACAGATACTCACTGCACTCACATTCGGACACAAGCTAGGAGCAGACACATTACACGCACACTTCAACACAAGCTGGGAACAGATACTCACTGCACTCACATTCGGACACAAGCTAGGAGCAGACACATTACACTCACACTCCAACACGAGCCGGGATCAGATACGCACTGCACTCACATCCAACACAAGCTGGGATCAGACATGCAATGCACTCACATCCAACACAAGCTAGGAGCAGACACACACTACACTCACACTCCAAAACAAGCTGGGATCAGACATGCAATGCACTCACATCCAACACAAGCTGAAACATTACACTCACACTCCAACATAAGCTAGGAGCAGACACACACTACACTTACACTCAATATAAGCTAGGAGCAGACACACACTACACTTACACTCCAACAGAAGCTAGGAGCACACACACACACTACAATCACACTCCAACACAAGCTAGGAACAGACACACTTCACTCACACACACAACAGAAGCTGGGAGAAGACACATACAGCACTCACTTTGCACTTCACTCTACTTTACAAGGGATCGGAAGACCCCAAAAGGTGAGTCAAGTTAGTTAGTGAGTCAGAAGAATGTTTTCAGTCCATTGCATTCTGGTGGGTTTAATCAGCTGGCCAAATGGATAAGGTACTTCCTCATCCTGTAATTCATTCACTTTGGCCAGTCCCCTCTCCCCCCTCTCTCACCCAGCTGAACAGCAGAGGCAAATGCTTCACCGTTTAATAACAGAATACCTTAAAAAAAAATTCTCTGCAAAAAAAAAAAACCTTGTCTACTACACGGGCTTTAAACTTTATGTTGCACCAAAGTTGTTTAGTTACATAGACTGTAAACATTATTTATACTCTGAATGTAGAATCTAAAAAATATTATCTGTACAGTATGTACTATCAGAATAATTGCACACAAATGCGCATATTAGAAATTAGTGTGTTTTTAAATGTGTCTAAGGCGCCTCCTATTTATGGCTTAACCCCTTCGTGACGTTAGGACGTACTATGCCGTCCTCACTTTAAGTGCCTTAAAGTCGTTAGGACGGCATAGTACATCCTGTATTAAACAGCTCATCGCGGCTCCCCCCGCGGTGAGCTGTTTTCGGATCCCGCTGCAGGCACTTACAGCGGGATCCCACCTGTCATCTGAGGCAGTGCTGTATTTACCGCGAGGCATCCTAGGCGGATGCCTAGGGCGGCAAATTTTGGGGGGCGGCAGCGCCCCCCAGCACTGAAAAGAAAAGAAAAAAGAAAAAAACGCCGCCCTTTAAAAAAAAAAAAAGACCACGCTTGCAGGCAGAGACGGAGGTGAGAAGGGATCAGAAGATCCCCCCTCACCATCGCTCTGCCTGCCAGGCTGCACGGGGAGCCGAACAGGCAGCACAGAGAAACCTCCGTGCTGCCTGTTCGGCTCCCCGTGCAGTGTGCCGACACGGAAGTGCCGACAGTCACGTGACGGGCGCGCTGATGTCAAACGTCATACGCGCGCCCGGTCACGTGACCTGTCGGCACAATCGCCGGGAAGCCGAACAGGCAGCATGGAGGGACCATGCTGCCTGCCACTAGCCACCAGGGAAAGGTAAGTGCTGATGGGAGACTGTGTGTGTGTGTGTGTGTGTGACTGAGTGTGATGGAAGTCAGTGTGTGTGACTGAGTGTGATGGGAGTCAGAGTGTGTGTGATGGGAGACAGTGTGTGTGACTGAGTGTGATGGGAGTCAGAGTGTGTGTGATGGGAGACAGTGTGTGTGACTGAGTGTGATGGGAGTCAGAGTGTGTGTGATGGGAGACAGTGTGTGTGACTGAGTGTGATGGGAGTCAGAGTGTGTGTGATGGGAGACAGTGTGTGTGACTGAGTGTGATGGGAGACAGTGTGTGTGACTGAGTGTGATGGGAGTCGGAGTGTGTGACTGAGTGGGATGGGAGTAGGAGTGTGTGACTGAGTGTGATGGGAGTGTGTGACTTCACACGTGACGTCCGGAGGTCTTGCGGTTTTTTTGCAGGGACCCACAGGGTCTGTTAAGACCCTGATTTGGTCTCTGCGAGAGTGTTCCTGGCTACCAATCACCTTGTGATCGGTGGCCAGGAACTAATCGTGACGTTTTGGTGCTTGCGTCGTTTGGGACGCAAGCACCTTGCGTCACGAAGGGGTTAATAAGCAAATTACACATTTTACATAGTAAAGGAGTTCATTTACATATCAGGCCACATCTGATGTCATAAAGAACAGACACATTTGAGACACATTTATCTCTTAATTTAGGCATTTGCTTGCAATTATGCTAACGCAATGGATAGATCATTTGTTATGATATTTTATTCTTTACATTCACAGTATACACAATGTTTAGGTGACCCTTCAAGATGAGGTATCCAGGGAAATCCAGGGATATTTAAGTCAGTGGTTAGGTCTTTGAAGGTCTGTAGAACATCATTACCAAAGTAGAGCGAAGAATGATGCTGCCTACCCCTGGAAGTATCAGTGGTACAATTATTCCATGTTATTTTACAGTTTCCCTTTTTCTTAATGTTTAATGATAAAAAAATAACAACTGTAAGATTGGCTGCAGCAGACTGAGAGGGTTGATTTTAGCATTACTATACGAAGCTGTTTTTTGCAATCATCAACAGTAGAATAACTGTGGGTGGACAGTTGACAATGAAACGGGTCCCGGCAAAGAAAAAATATTTTCAATCTAAAGCAACAACAGCCAGTTATATATATTTCACTGTCTCGTAGGATCCTGTCAAACTCCTGTCTTCTGACACAAGGCAAATTACAGTATATTTTAATCAAAACTATGCATTCGATTCGACTGCCTAAGAGAGCGTCGGAGGAATTTCCAATGTGATCTTCATGTGTTTATTGTCTTTTTTATTTCCTTGAAACCTTATATGTTGCTATTGTTTGGCAAATTTATATTTATATCGATTAGCAGACGCTATGTTTAAAAATATAGTAAAGCATGGTTTTCTAAGCTTATGTTAATAATTATTTCGGTATTCTATCGGCTCACACAAAATATATTACTTACATACCTTCCAACAGCCTGTGATAGGGTCTCAGGAGAGGGACGGGGGGTACATGTGGTTACATGATGTTATATGATGTCACACAAGGCTCTGTGGCCCTGTGTGATTGAGCTCCAGCCTGTCTGGAGCATTTAGACCAGGGGTAGGCAACCTGGGGCCCTACAGATGTTGCAGGACTACATTTACCATAATCCTCTGCCAGGTTCTTAGCTGAAGTAGCATTATGGGAGATATAGTTCATAAGCAGCTGGCTAAATGGCAAAAATGTAAATATATAAAAATAAAAAATGCTGGTCCAAACCCAAATTTGATGAGACTAGACTCCAAAATCTAGGGGTTCAACAGGGGTTACCTATGTAGAATAGAGAATCACTCAGGGATGGCCAACCTTTGGCTCTGCAGCTGTTGTGGACTACATTTTCCATGATACTCAGGCAGCCATTGACAGGCTGTGCATCGTGGGAAATATAGTCCACAACAGCTGCAGTCACAAAAGTTAGCCATCCCTGGCCTCAACAGTATTTTCAATATCCTATGTTTAGTATAGCATTAAGCTCAGTTACGTTTTTCATTAAAGGGCAGTTTATCAAGTGCTTTTGAGAAGAAAGTCACATAACAGTTTAGTTTTCCTTTTTTTTTTTTTTTATTCTTTACGGGCCCTCGTCTGGATTTTTAAAGGGCGCTCTTAAAATAACGCAACTACGATACATTTCGGTTTCATTTTTCATCATCCATTTAACAACCTTTATCCAGTGCCCAAACAAGAATCTGCTAATGAAAAATGTAAACCGTATTTAAGTCCCACGGGTAATAAAAAGCACAGATTCGAACACAGCAGCCTGATGGGAATGTGTTTCCATGTTTCTCAGTGTGCTGTTCTACTGTATAGGCAAATTGGGATTTTGGTGCCTTCTCATACATAACGTTGTGTTTGAAGGAGTAAGATTGAAAAATCGCTCCTCCAATGTAGTATTTCACGTGGCCACTTGATCAGAAAAGCCTGAAGGTCAACGTTGCAGGCCACAGCGGTTATGGGTACTTAATTGCCGGTTTATCTCATGATAGTTTAAGAAGTGACCATATAAATAAAGATGTACTGCGTAGGTGGAACCAAGCAGGTTATGGGCTGGACTACATGCTGCCCCTCCCACAGAGAGCATACCTAACAACATGCCCTACCTAAAAATGCAGGTCACAGGGCGCCTGGCTAAGAGAGAGGGTGTCAGTGCTACTTTTGCATTCTTCGAATTTGTTTTATGTTTTTTAGAACCACGGGATAGTGATGCTAAATCATGACTATCCCTAATAAAGTGAGACAGTTGGGGGTTATGCATAACTTGGCTCTTACGAGCTGTCAAACCTGGGAAGTCCCTGTTTAAGTAATAGCTAAATTAATATCGGACTCCCACTAGCCTAGGACTGAGGGAAATAGGTTTTGATGCATAGTTGTTAAGGTTTGTAATGAAAATCTCAAATATAAGACCACAGCCTTTCGCTCCCAAACGATCCTAGTCCCTTTTAGCCTTATTCTTGTCAGATAAGTTGTCTTGCCTGAAGCTGGTGAGATGGTTCAAGTTAGAATCTGTTCAATCTTCATAGTTTCAGGTTTCATCCCTGACAAAGTCAACAAAATGAGTACTGTTGAGTTGGGTAATAATACCATCCGCAGGGTGGTGGGAAAAGGTAACCTCTTCAAATGAGAGGACATTTCAGTGCACCCTTCCTTGTAAAATATTTTGTCTACAGCTTCCTTATCATCCCCACACAGATCCACATTCTCAATCCCTATTCTTAAGATGGAAATACCTCTACGACTTGACCCACTATTGTTAGAGATCTGATACCTGAGCCTCCAATGAAAAGGCTCCTGATAGGGAAAAGAGCATGAACCAAGTTGAGTTTTTACAATATTGCTCATGGTGGACATTTACTGATCTTTGTAATGGACAATTTAATGATGTTCTAAGGACCTTCACAGACCTTGCCATTGACAAAGGTGTTCTTGTATGTACACTTTTACCTATCCATGTACAGCACTGTGGGCTCCATTTTCCATGTGACCTCACAACACATCACATGACCACTTTATTAGGCAGAACATGGCAACCTGGATACCGAACTAAAAGTCAAGCTGAGACGGTTTGTTTTCAATCACCACAATAAACTGTGTTAAGGGAAAGGAGATATGACCCAGGTGGTTCACATCAACCACGGTCTCTTGACGCAAAAGCGGCCCAGTGATTAAGGATGCCCTCGAACGTAAATATCTTTGTTTTGCAACAATTGTGTCTAATTTGGTTGCATTAAGTCACTGTGATTGATATATGCCAGGCATCGACAGATGAACAATATTAACTACTGAATAAGAAAAAGAGGTCTTCATAAAAACCTTGTCTTGGAACGCCGGAGGTTACACCTTCTACCGAGGAAATCTAACATTGAAAATAATGATCCAAGCTCACCGAGATGTATTGTGTATCTAAGGTCACTACCCCACACAGCATTTATATATCAAAGGCCTATTTTATTTTTATTCACGGGGTGTGATTTTTTTTTTTTTACAGACCTTCTGCTTTAAATTCATAGTGTACAGAGACTAGCACTTCTAGTCTTGCACTGGTTACACCCTCAAAGGTGAGGATTAAATGTGTTAAATTATTCAGTAGATTGTCCTGGAAATATTTGATCATAAATCAATTTCACGGTAAGTTAAGCAATTAAGTCATAAAACCATCTTAACACTTTATTTCTAAACCAATTGTGGAGCTGTGCGACATGCTCACTTCCTCAGGGAAGGGGATTCACAACTTTTTAGGCAACTCGCCCCCCTTCCAATATTCATAGAAGTCCCTCCACTTAATTGTGTTGACTTAAGATACATACCCTCTATCAATTGTGTTGACTTAGGATCTATACCCTCTATCAATTGTGCTGACTTTAGATACGTGCCCTCTATCAATTGTGCTGACTTTAGATACGTGCCCTCTATCAATTGTGTTGACTTAAGATATATACCCTCTATCAATTGTGTTGACTTAGGATATATACCCTCTATCAATTGTGCTGACTTTAGATACGTGCCCTCTATCAATTGTGTTGACTTAAGATATATACCCTCTATCAATTGTGTTGACTTAGGATATATACCCTCTATCAATTATGTTGACTTAAGGTACATACCCTCTATCAATTGGGTTGACTTAAGATATATACCCTCTATCAATTGTGTTGACTTAGGATATATACCCTCTATCAATTATGTTGACTTAAGGTACATACCCTCTATCAATTGTGTTGACTTAAGATATATACCCTCTATCAATTGTGTTGACTTAGGATATATACCCTCTATCAATTATGTTGACTTAAGGTACATACCCTCTATCAATTGGGTTGACTTAAGGTACATACCCTCTATCAATTGGGTTGACTTAAGATATATACCCTCTATCAATTGTGTTGACTTAAGATATATACCCTCTATCAATTGTGTTGACTTAAGATATATACCCTCTATCAATTGTGTTGACTTAGGATATATACCCTCTATCAATTATGTTGACTTAAGGTACATACCCTCTATCAATTGGGTTGACTTAAGATATATACCCTCTATCAATTGTGTTGACTTAGGATATATACCCTCTATCAATTATGTTGACTTAAGGTACATACCCTCTATCAATTGTGTTGACTTAAGATATATACCCTCTATCAATTGTGTTGACTTAGGATATATACCCTCTATCAATTATGTTGACTTAAGGTACATACCCTCTATCAATTGGGTTGACTTAAGGTACATACCCTCTATCAATTGGGTTGACTTAAGATATATACCCTCTATCAATTGTGTTGACTTAAGATATATACCCTCTATCAATTGTGTTGACTTAAGATATATACCCTCTATCAATTGTGATGACTTTAGATACGGACCCTCTATCAATTGTGCTGACTTTAGATAAGTATCCTTTATCAATTGTACTGACTTTAGATACGTACCCTCTATCAATTATGTTGACTTAAGATATATACCCTCTATCAATTTTGTTGATTTAAGATATATACCCTCTATCAATTTTGTTGATTTAAGATATATACCCTCTATCAATTATGTTGACTTAAGATACATACCCTCTATCAATTTTGTTGACTTAAGGCAGTGGTGTCCAAACTTTTTTCAAAGAGGGCCAGACTTGATGAAGTGAACATGCGTGAGGGCCGACCATTTTGCCTGACAGTTAAAATTAAGTACAAATGAACTATTTTATGCAAACTTTATTGCATACGATTTGAATGACAATTCTAAACAGTAGTAAAATCACTCTGCCTTTCATATCTGAAGGCCAGATGAAAAAAAACAACAACACAAGATGCTGAAATATATGTCAGGAACACAACTAACCCTTCCCATATCTGTCTGTCTCTCCACTGCCATCCCATATCTGTCTGTCTCTCCTCTGCCATCCCATGTTTGTCTGTCTCTCCTCTGCCATCCCATATTTGTCTGTCTCTCCTCTGCGAACCCATGTCTGTCTGTCTCTCCTCTACCATTCCATTTATGTCTCTCTCTTCTCCCTTCCCATGCATGGTTCTCTCGGCCAATTTGCCCAATAATATGCCAGTGTTATATGCCATTTAATATGCCCCAGCCAATTTGCCCAATAATATTCCAGTGTTATTTGCCATTTAATAAGCCCCAGCCAATTTTCCCAGTAATATGCCAGTGTTATTTGCCATTTAATATGTCCCTGCCAATTTTCCCAATAATATGCCAATGTTATTTGTCATTTAATATGCCCCTGCCAATTTTCCCAGTAATATGCCAGTGTTTTTTGCCATTTAATTTGCCCCTGCCAATATTCCCAATAATATGCCAATGTTATTTGCCATTTAATATGCCCCTGCCAATTTTCCCAGTAATATGCCAGTGTTATTTGCCATTTAATATGCCCCTGCCAATTTTCCCAGTAATATGCCAGTGTTATTTGCCATTTAATATGCCCCTGCCAATTTTCCCAGTAATATGCCAGTGTTTTTTGCCATTTAATTTGCCCCTGCCAATATTCCCAATAATATGCCAATGTTATTTGCCATTTAATATGCCCCTGCCAATTTTCCCAGTAATATGCCAGTGTTATTTGCTATTTAATATGCCCCTGCCAATTTGCCCAGTAATATGCCAGTGTTATTTGCCATTTTATATGCCCCAGCCAATTTGCCCAGTAATATACCAGTTATTTGCCATTTAATATCCCCTGCCAATTTGCCCAGTAATATACCAGTTATTTGCCATTTAATATCCCCTGCCAATTTGCCCAGTAATATGCCAGTTATTTGCCATTTAATATCCCCTGCCAATTTGCCCAGTAATATGCCAGTGTTATTTGCTATTTAATATGCCCCTGCCAATTTGCCCAGTAATATGCCAGTGTTATTTGCCATTTTATATGCCCCAGCCAATTTGCCCAGTAATATACCAGTTATTTGCCATTTAATATCCCCTGCCAATTTGCCCAGTAATATACCAGTTATTTGCCATTTAATATCCCCTGCCAATTTGCCCAGTAATATGCCAGTTATTTGCCATTTAATATCCCCTGCCAATTTGCCCAGTAGTATGCCAGTTATTTGCCATTTTATATGCCCCAGCTAATTTGCCCAGTAGTATGCCAGTTATTTGCCATTTTATATGCCCCTGCCAATTTGCCCAGTAATATGCCAGTTATTTGCCATTTTATATGCCCCTGCCAATTTGCCCAGTAATATACCAGTGTTAGTTGCCATTAATATTCCCCAGCTAATTTGCCCAATAATATGTCAGTGTTACCTTATCATTAATAAGCCCCTGCCTCTTTCCCCAGTACTTTCCCCCAATCTCCCCAGTCCCCAGCACTTACCTTTCCCTGGTGGCTAGTGGCAGGCAGCATGGTCTTCTCCATGCTGCCTGTTCGTCTCACAGGTGGTTGTGCCGATAGGTCACGTGACCCGGCGCGCGTATGACGTCAGCGCGCCGGTCACGTGACCTGTCGGCACTTCCGTGTCGGCACACTGCACGGGGAGCCGAACAGGCAGCACGGAGGTTTCTCCGTGCTGCCTGTTCGGCTCCCCGTGCAGCCTGGCAGGCAGAGCGATGGTGGGGGGGGATCTTCCGATCCCCTCTCACCTCCGTCTCTGCCTGCAAGCTTTTTTTTTTTTTCAGAGAGAGACATTGATCAGCCGTGTCTCTGGGGCCGTATGGAAGTAAAGGACGGGCCGCAACTGGCCCGCGGGCCAGACTTTGGACATGACTGACTTAAGGTACATACCCTCTATCAATTGGGTTGACTTAAGAGATATACCCTCTATCAATTCTGTTGACTTAAGGTATATACCCTCTATCAATTTTGTTGACTTAAGGTACATACCCTCTATCAATTGGGTTAACTTATGATGTATACCCTCTATCAATTGCCTCAAGCTTTTCTTTCCTTTCAACCTCACATAGTTCCCTGAGTTCAGGAATCTATTACTAGAGCAATAAAGTATATTAAGTATTCACACCAACACTTTGCATACTCACCTCCCTCTCCCCTAGGAGACACAGCGCAAGGGAGGAGCATAACCCAAGTAATATATTGTATTGTAATGTCCCCCCTAACGTCTGTCCCAGGCCCAGCTTATATAAAATGGCAACCTTACATATATTGTGTATGCACATTGTACTGTGCTTTGAAATTATTAACTAATATTATGCTTCTTTGGCTCCCTCCCCTAAATTAGTATGGGTGGGTGAACAAAAAGCCCCCCGGTTAAATCCCTAAAAAAAAAAGATGTTAACTTGAATAGAAAAAAAGCCCCCTAAGTCTCCTCCCCTAAATAAATATGAGGATTGGGGTTTGACAGAATGACCCTGGTGGCCTCCCTAATGATGATGGAGACATTTCTATGTCCCCTACACTAATAAGTAGATTGAGTACCCCAGACGTTCCGTGCCCCTCCCAAAATAATTACCTGAATGGGGCTAGGGATTGTCAAGCCCCTAACACCCCTCTGAAAAATAATTAAGCTGGCCATCCCTCCTACCTCTATGTAGCGTTAGACTAGTCAAAAATCCTCAGCATCAAATATGTGGAATCGAGATTACAGCCCCTGACAAGCTCAATAAACGGTTCTGAGAGTTAGATTTTTTATTACAGTCGTATTTTAACTGTATTTACTATAGGTACTTCCGCAAGTACACACTAGAGAAACAAAGCATCTGGATCTCTGACAAGCTATATAGCCACGGCTCACGTACAAACAAGCTTTGCACTATGTCTGCTATCTGAACTAGAAGTGAATCCTGCAAGTATCACCCTCTAATTCTCTTGGTTTTAGAGCATTTACTGTAAAGATGCAATTATAACCAAAGTTCTACCCTGCAACTTGAAGGCAAGATAAATACATAGAGAAGCATTTCCTGGAAGAGCATCTCTGGAGTGTAATACAGGGCTAGTAATACTGGTGTGATAAGAACTTCACAGAATTAGTGCAGCTGGACCTAATGGTATGAGTTGCATTTCGCATAATTACAGATTCATTTCATGTTCGCCTGTTGAGCCCTTTTGGTGAGTCATACATTTTAAATATGAAAAAAAAAGAAAATAGCAATTACATTTTTTTTATTTCTCATCCCTGCGTAAACACGCATATTTCAAATACTTACAACACAAAACTCTCTATGAGGCTGCTGCTCTTGTCTTTGTGCAGTATGGTATTTATGCATGCTGCTGCTGCTTATTTTCTTGTTATTATTTATTTATAAATCCCTATCGCATTTCGCTGGAATGAGCACATTTGGTGTATTTAGGGACATAACACTTTCAGTTATCTTGTTGCAGCTGTGCAGAGGTTAATGGTGAGGTGGGTTAATTATACCTCCCTCAACACATGTAAAAGGCTTTATTAGGAGTATAGCCTGGTTGGTGTTCCTAGTACATAGCAGGGGAGGTTGGGGTCTCACCCTATTGAGTGTGTACACAGCAAAGGAGCAAAAAACGCCACTCACGAGACCAGTTGGTGGTGAAGGGGTGTTTCATGGGAAATACAAATAGTACAAATCCACAACGGCAATCAGGAATAGGGCAAATCAGATGTAAGAGAAAGCTTGACATGTTTCGCACACCTGACGCTTAACCATAAACTATTGAAAGTGTGCCTTGACAGGCTTTGGTCAATTCATAGAACCCAAACCTCTACCTTGTATTATGTTTATGCACACAGTGCAAACTTTATGGGTGGTAAAAAGTGCAATTTTTTTATATGACATGCTTCACTTGGCAGGCACCTGGGACACTTTTTCCTTCCCCTCCCTTTGGACACACATTAGTTGTTTGATGCACCCCAGGCACCTCAATACCACAGAGAAGTGTTATCATCATCCTTACCCTGCATCTGTCAGGAGGGGGCAATGGAGCTGATAACAGAGTCAACCGGCTGTCACACGGGGTGGTCTGCATCGACGTTCGTATGTCTTTGTAGCATGAAATTTTAGCACATCAATATTTTCCTTTTTCATGCTTTGGTTAGTTGCAATACTGGAATCTAAGATGAGATGGGTCCAGTGCAAACAGGTTTACACTTTTTGATGGGTACATTACAGCTCTGAAGCTAGGGGCACAACTAAAATGTAGTGAACTTTTTTTTTAAAGTGTTGTAACTCAGTGGCAGGGATGCTGAATGGAAGAATTGAAGAAACATCTCATGTATTTAAAACTCTATTGGTGCTTATCACAAAACAAAATTCAGTAGTGTATGTCCTAAGATCCAAGCCTCCCACAGATCCATGGGAGATCCTTTTATCTTTTTTTTAATCAACAGCTAGTCCTATTTTGTGGCTATTTTTTGGAGCTCCGCTCCTTGCATAGATGAATGGGTTGACATAATGGAGTTGGACGCTCTCTATCTGGGTTCTAAATTTCAACTTTTCACCTCTAGAGAAGTATGGGGATAGTTACAGGAGACAAAGGGGCATTGACAAGTGAATGAAACATCACAATTAATAACCAAACCAGTTAAAAAAAAGTGTCTAGCGTTGGAGGTTTCTGAATGAATATTCTAATTGGGACTGGCATTGTGAAAAGAAAAACATTGGTTAAAAAAAGGTGTATAGTATAAGTAATAAAAAATAAAAAAAATCAAATAACAAAATAGACAACCCCACTCAACAAAAATGAACAAATTAAGATATTAAGTATCTTTACTGACTTTGCTTTGTGTTTTAGGCTAAGCTTGGACCATTTTTGTAGCAAAAGCAGAATATCACGTGCGAGCAAAAAGTGTGTGTTCATTTAATGACTGATGACATCTGTTTGTATCATGTAATCCCAATATGTGAATGACTGATCTGCTCCACCAACTATCCTGGACCTGATCTTTTCACTTAGATACCAGCTGTGAATCAATATCTCATTACTCAACAAACATCTTCAGCAGAAATTTGTAAAGGAGGGGGAAAAAAATGAATAAACCAAAAAGTCCACAGCTTAACGTGTTCTATTTTCTGTAACATGTTGCTGGGCTTCTATTTGTAGTGCTCCGTTTAACCAGCCATACGTGCATTCAGCTCTACATGTGATGTCTACGGGTCTAGGAAACAGGATCAAAGATTCCCTCTGTCGGATGGGATGGAACAAGGAGTTGGAACACGTCAGTTTTAAAAAATGTTTCCAGATCCACTTGTCTGTTATCACTGTTTGATCAATAGACCTTCTATAATATTGGTGCCCCGTGTTCCTCCAGAATATTGGTGCCCCGTGTTCCTTCAGAATATTGGTGCCTGTGTTCCTCCAATATATTGGTGCTCTGCATTCCTCCAGAATATTGGTGCCCTGTGTTCCTCCAATATATTGGTGCCCTGCATTCCTCCAGAATATTGGTGCCCCGTGTTCCTCCAGAATATTGGTGCCCTGTGTTCCTCCAATATATTGGTGCCCTGCATTCCTCCAGAATATTGGTGCCCATGTTCCTCCAGAATATTGGTGCCCTGTGTTCCTCCAGAATATTGGTGCCCTGTGTTCCTCTAGAATATTGGTGCCCGTGTTCCTCCAGAATATTGGTGCCCTGCGTTCCTCCAGAATATTGGTTCCCTGTGTTCCTCCAGAATATTGGTGCCCTGTGTTCCTCCAGAACATTGGTGCCCGTGTTCCTCCAGAATATTGGTGCCCTGTATTCCTCCAGAATATTGGTGCCCGTGTTCCTCCAGAATATTGGTGCCCTGTATTCCTCCAGAATATTGGTGCCCTGTATTCCTCCAGAATATTGGTGCCCATGTTCCTCCAGAATATTGGTGCCTGTGTTCCTCCAGAATATAGGTGCTTGTGTTCCTCCAGAATATTGGTGCCCCGTGTTCCTTCAGAATATTGGTGCCCTGTGTTCCTCCAGAATATTGGTGCTCATGTTCCTCCAGAATATTGGTGCCCTGTATTTCTCCAGAATATTGGTGCCCGTGTTCCTCCAGAATATTGGTGCCCTTTGTTCCTCCAGAACATTGGTGCCCCGTGTTCCTCCAGAATATTGGTGCCCTTTGTTCCTCCAGAACATTGGTGCCCTGTATTTCTCCAGAATATTGGTGTCCCGTGTTCCTCCAGAATATTGGTGCTCCGTGTTCCTCCAGAATATTGATGCCCCGTATTTCTCCAGAATATTGGTGCCCTGCGTTCCTCCAGAATATTGGTGCCCTGTATTCCTCCAGAATATTGGTGCACCGTATTCCTCCAGAATATTGGTGCCCCATATTCCTCCAGAATATTGGTGCTCCGTATTCCTCCAGAATATTGGTGCCCTGTGTTCCCCCAGAATATTGGTGCTCCGTATTCCTCCAGAATATTGGTGCCCTTTGTTCCTCCGGAACATTGGTGCCCTGTATTTCTCCAGAATATTGGTGTCCCGTGTTCCTCCAGAATATTGGTGCACCGTATTCCTCCAAAATATTGGTGCCCCATATTCTTCCAGAATATTGGTGCTCCGTATTCCTCCAGAATATTGGTGCCCTGTGTTCCCCCAGAATATTGGTGCTCGGTATTCCTCCAGAATATTGGTGCCCTGTGTTCCCCCAGAATATTGGTGCTCCGTATTCCTCCAGAATATTGGTGCCCTGTATTCCTCGCTTTCTCTAACACTCCTTGAATGATATTGTGTGACGACTTTGACAGCACAGGTCTTATAATGCAACCTATTTGATGACTCGGTGCTTGAAATGGTAAGAGATACATTCCCATTTCATGAACGTGCTATATTCTTTGAGAGCACTTTATTTTTAGAAAACCTTTCATCGGAACCATTTAAGCAACAGGGGGGTGGGGACAGTACATGCATTGACACATATTTCCATATACATTGCCCCCCATTCCACAGGTATGTTTAGAATGAGCAGGGATCTTGTTGATGACGGATCTCCAACACAGTTGAAGGGGAGAATTTTTCCAACTCAGCTACTTTGGCCTGAAGTCTGAAATCTCCGTCTCAATTCCCTGCGATTCATCTACAGAATAACAAATTCATATTACTGCCAGGACAAACAAATATATATACATATTTCCCAGGATTTGATTTACAGTGTTACTCTAACTTTTTATATATATATATATATTACTTCCGTTCAGGTGGCATTATCTAGATTAATGCATTTCAGGTCTAAGGATCTTCTCCTATATTTTTGAAATGTCAGACCTTTCAGAGTCAGTCAGAGGAGAGAATTGATGCTTTATTTTTTCCTTTTTTTCCGGAACAGAAATATAACTTTATTTGCATTGCCAACGCTGGCGATGAGAGAAAGCAGATGGCATAGAATGGATAAACCTCCCCAAAATAACCACACAAATTTAAATATCCAAGCCTGTATCATATACAGTTCTTAAAGCGCAAGTGTCCAACTGTGGCCCTCCAGCTATTGCCAAACTACAACTACCATAGTGCACTTAATAATGGCTGTTGGGGGATAACGGAATTTGTTGTCCATCAGCAGATGGAGGACTGCAGTTAGACAGCTAGGCCTTAAAGTGTCTCAGGTGTGGGCATTTATAATCACCAAGACACCAAAAGAATTAATATAACTATTTTCTGCTAACAATAAATAAACATAAAAATAAGAATGGAAAATTATTATTAGGATAAAAATGCATTTATATTAGCTTGGGTAATTATTAATGGTTCTGTAGCTAAGCACAGCTGCCCTTTTTGGAATTTTTAATTCATGCTGCATTCTCCAACACAAAATAGGGCCGGTTTGTTTGCAAATGCAATTCATGGGTTTAGAATAAAGAGAGAAAACAAAAAAAAAAAACAAAGAAAAGAAAACAAAGAACAAAGAAAAAAAATTAAGGAACAAAAGAGAAAAAAAAAACAAAGAAAAAAAGAAGAAATGAAGAAAGACAGAAGGAAAGAAAACAACAAAGAACAAATAAAAAAAAAGAAAACATTCAAGAACGAAATAGAAAAAAATAAAGAAAAAAAATAAATGAAGAAAGACAGAAGGAAAGAAAAAAAAAAACAAGAAAGAACAAAAAAGCAGTAGAACACAAACAGCTGCCAATTGTAATCTCCCTTCCTGACGACATTTAGAGCATGTCTGACATTTCAGCCGGTATCAGAGGGAAGGAGAGAATCCTACCTCAGGGAGCGAATGTTATTTCATCAGCTAATTGACTGGCTGACACCTTCATTCATACAGCACTATAGCCATGGCTATTTACCATGCACAATTACTTCCGCAATTTATGAGGCGCTGTAAATTAACGGATGCTGATGACTCCTTACAAGCTTGTAAAAGGTTTTAACGCGATTCTCCAATAAAGCCGCGGTAACAAAATACAGGAGCAGACGAACCAAACACGGCTGCCTGGTTTGTGAACGAACTCTATTGACGTCAGCGCGGTGCACAAACCGTGTCTTCTGGCATCTAAATTCTTCTTTTTACAGGTGTAATCTGTCCTTTTTGACACTTTAAAACGCAATTGATGGATTTTGTTTCTTTCCGTTCCACTCTAGGGTTGGTTAAAGTTACAGTCAGGCCCAAAGGTTTTATATTGTTATAAAAATAATTCAAAATAAAAATTAAAATTTTCAATTAAAATGATAACTTTGCCACATTGGAGCCGTAGCTTCGCTCTTTCTCTGCCGGAGTGAGAATTGTGCCATCCTTTCCCAAATAGTTTCAAAGCTGTCGGTTGTGCTCAGTTGGTTTTACTCTTGTGTTCCCAAAAATAGACCACCCAACATTCTGGCAATGAAGGTAGAGAGAGGCGTGGAAGGGGACGTGTGAGAGTCCACACATGCGACCCTTTTGAATTTCTTTTGGATACAAGCAGGGCTCCCATCAGTATAATGTTTATGAGGCAGTATGTGATAACACAACAGTGTTCCCTGTTGCATTGACCTCTATACATTTGCTAACCATATGGCTAAAAAAAAATGTGCAGATTAGGAGTAGTGTTGAGCGAACCCGAACCGCACTGTTCGGGTTCGTACCAAACTTTACGGTTTTTGGACCGGAGACCCGAACACGGACATTTCACTGTATGTCCGTGTTGGAGTTCGGCGATTACATTGTATGTAATGCTATTGGCTTTCTATAAACCGAAATAGAGTCCCCATTCATAAGAAATTCTTATGAATGGGGACTCTAGTTCGGTTTATAGAAAGCCCATAGCATTACATGTATTCCATAAACCGAAAGTCTATAAACCGAAAGACATTCTGTTTATAGACTTTCTTTTTATAGAATAGCAATAGCATTACATCTATTCTATAAAACGAAAGTCTATAAACCGAATGTCTTTTATGGAATACATGTCAATTGACCTATTCGTATGAATGGGGACACTCAGCCACATTTTACTTCATTTTGCAGCCCTCTAGCCCTTTCCAGGACTTTTTTTAGAGGCATTTTTATGGCCAAAAGTTCGTGTCCCCATTGACTTCAATGGGGTTCGGGGACAAGTTCGGGGTCAAGTTCGACCCCGAACCCGGACTTTTTTCCGAAGTTCGGCCGAACCCGCCGAACCCGAACATCCAGGTGTCCGCTCAACTCTAATTAGGAGTTACATTAAAATAACAATAACATTTACTTCTTTCAGTTTTGCACGAAGGATTCGGACTGCACAACTGTCTTTCAGCTTGTGCTTTTATTTTTACTGTAACTCCTCAACTGTACATCTGTCCAGCAAAATGTATAGATCAAATTAGGAACATATTCAATCGGGACTCACATTATTACACTAGAGTCTTTTTTTTAAGTGACGCCATGGCTGTACGTTTGATCCATGCTTAGAGCAGCTCCGAACAGGAATTCCACATTGCATAGATCAAAAGAAAAATCTGATTAATGGACTTTTCTGGGGACTGATGCAGTTTTATAAGATTGATATAAAAATGATATTGAACTATGTTACATTTCTTGTAATTTGAACTGCTATAGGACCAGCAATAGCCTTAAATTACCCATGACACAAACATATTAGATCACATTCTGGAAAGCTTCCAAATAATTCCATATTATTGTACAGTCTAACTGCTGACAGTTCTGTCCGATGCTACACAGTATCAGCACCAAACCCTCTTTGAACCTCTCAAACTTACTTTGGGAAATGCTCTGTTCCTATCTCCCTGGCATGAGATTATCAAACAAGAAACCCTGTCACTCTGGAAAAGAACATACTACATGAAACATTGATTTATAAAGCACAGTTAGCAACAAACATAAAGATGAGTTACAGAATAAGTTAGATGACCAGTGATAGACCTGAACATGGGACCATACCACCCAACATTTCAAATGGTTGAAGAGTGCCAAGAGTGGCCATTACCAGAATATTTTCAATGACTTCATGGCCAATTGATAATGATTGATGTCATTTAGTACATCATTGAAAATTAAAATAAAAACACACTTGTTGCAGTTTAAATACACATTACTGGGAGTTTTATTGCTCTGGAGCGCTGTGATGCACGTATACAAACCAAAAAACCCAGAAAAGAGGAACAATAGGGGAGCAGAGGGATTTGGGTACAAACTAGTCTTTCTTAAAGGGGCTGTATCACCTGTACATTGCTTATACTAGGAATGTAGAACTTAAAAAATAATTGAAATGATCTATACATTGTATGAGCAAAACTGCAAGTAAATGCCTAAATTGGGAGAAAAATGTGTTTTAAATGTGTCTGTGGAGTTTCCTCTATGACATCAGCTGTGGCATGAAATGCAAAGTACACATTTTCCACTGAACAGCATTTTATTGGCATACCATGTCGCAAGTGATGTCATAAGCAGAAGACTCCACAGACATATTTAAGAACACATTTTCCTGCTAATTTATGCATTTGCTTGCAGTTTTGCTAACATGATGTATAGATCATTTTCAATAATTTTTTATGCTCCACATGCACAGTAAAAAAATAGTGTTCAGATGATACCGTCCCTTTAAATAGGGACACTTGGGAGATATGTGAGGTACGTGAGAGACCGGGGTGGTTCTAGGTTTCTGGAGCCCTAAGCACAACCCCCCAAAACAGATAGTTCCCCCATGTCATCTAATTGTCCCCTCTCCCATGACAGCCGCCTCTCAGTTAGGCAGTGTAGGGGGTCCCCTAAGCTACAGCTTAGTTTGCTTACATGGTAGTGTGGCTGCTGGGCAAAGACCCCTGCTTGCAAGCTGATGACCATACCAGAGTTATATCTGTTTAGTTGTAGAGATCAGTGTATATTTTTGGAGCTGCATCACACTCCTCACAAAGACCTATTTCTATTATTTCTATATCTTCCCCTACACTTGCAGTAATCCACATCATCGCAGTCTATGCAATACAATCTCAATGTGGATTTCAGTTTGGCACTGATGATGAGATCTGCAGTAGGCATCTGTGATCAGACCTTTCTAGCTTAAAACAACAACATAATAATATACATATATATATATATTTACTCACACACACGCTATATAATACCTCCCAAATTCCCCCCCCCCCCCCCCCCCCCGGTAAATCGGGATGCCGGGCGACGGAACGTGGGATACCTATTGTCAGTGCTACTATCTATCTGTTGATCTATCTATCCATCTGTCTGTCTGTCTGTTGATCCATCCATCTGTCTGTCTGTCTATTGATCTATCCATCTATCTGTCTGTCTGTTGATCTATCCATTTACCTTTCTGTCAGTTTATCTATCCATCTACCTGTCTGTCTGTTAATCTATCCATCTATCTGTCTGTCTGTTGATCTATCCATTCACCTTTCTGTCAGTTTATCTATCCATCTATCTGTCTGTCTGTCTGTTGATCTATCCATCTACATGTCTGTCTGTCTGTCTGTCTGTTGATCTATCCATTTACCTTTCTGTCAGTTTATCTATCCATCTGTCTGTTTGTCTGTTGATCTATCCATCTATCTGTCTGTCTGTTGATCTATCCATCTATCTGTCTGTCTGTCTGTCTGTTGATCTATCCATTTACCTTTCTGTCAGTTTATCTATCCATCTGTCTGTCTGTCAGTTTATCTCTCCATCTATCTGTCTGTCTGTTGATCTATCCATCTATCTGTCTGCCTGTCTGTTGATCTATCCATCTACCTGTCTGTCTGTTGATCTATCCATCTATCTGTCTGTCTGTTGATCTATCCATATATCTGTCTGTCTGTCTGTTGATCTATCCATTTACCTTTCTGTCAGTTTATCTATCCATCTGTCTGTCTGTCTGTTGATCTATCCATCTATCTGTCTGTCTGTTGATCTATCCATCTATCTGTCTGTCTGTCTGTCTGTTGATCTATCCATTTACCTTTCTGTCAGTTTATCTATCCATCTGTCTGTCTGTCTGTTGATCTATCCATCTATCTGTCTGTCTGTTGATCTATCCATCTATCTGTCTGTCTGTCTATTGATCTATCCATCTACCTGTCTGTCTGTTGATCTATCTGTCTGTCTGTCTGTTGATCTATCCATCTATCTGTCTGTCTGTTGATCTATCCATCTATCTATCTGTCTGTTGATCTATCCATCTATCTGTCTGTCTGTCTGTTGATCTATCCATTTACCTTTCTTTCAGTTTATCTATCCATCTGTCTGTTGATCTATCCATCTATCTGTCTGTCTGTTGATCTATCTATCTATCTATCTATCTATCTATCTATCTATCTATCTATCTGTCTGTCTGTTGATCTATCTATCTATCTATCTATCTATCTATCTATCTGTCTTCCTGTCTGTTGATCTATCAATCCATTTATTTTTCTGTCTGTCGATCCAGGTGTATCTCTGTCAATCTATATGTGTGTCTGTGGTTTCTATCTATCTGTTGATCTATCTGTCTGTCTGTTGATCTGTCTGTCTATTGATCCGTCTGTCTGTCTGTTGATCTGTCTGTCTGTCTGTTGATCTGTCTGTCTGTCTGTTGATCTGTCTGTCTGTCTATTGATCCGTCTGTCTGTCTGTTGATTTGTCTGACTGTCTGTTGATTTGTCTGACTGTCTGTTGATCTAACTGTCTGTCTATTGATCCGTCTTATCCATTATCCATTACTCTCTCACTAAAGATATAGATACAAATATATACTTTTTTTTTTTATATGTTTATAATTCACCAGCCTATTATTAAAGTGTAAAAACCTTGTGCTTTTGCCAGGCTATCAAAATAAACAGTTAATACCAGATTCCCTTTATTCACATCCCCTGCCTGGAATTTTGATGGTCCCTTGGAATCTTGCTGATCGCCGCAGAGACAGTCGGGCAGGAAGTGTCGCCTTCCAGCCCATCGCTACCACAGGATGAGCAAAGCACTAACCCAAAGCAGCAACCCGTTTACAGTAAATAGAGCTTTCTTTACGCAAGCTTTTATTGGTTGTTGATGTTCCTGATATTCCCAGGAGCTGCGCAATGAGTGGCTGGAAAACCATTATTACAACTTCCTTGTTGAATAATAAAGTATGCTGTGAAGATGGGGAGTAAATCATCCTGGACTCACAGTAATTCCTATTAAGCATTCCTGTAAGTCGTTGTTGTAAATAACAGGTTTAAGAATCACTCTCCCGCCGAGCACCAAATAAATGGAAAGAAGAGGCTCATCTAATCTCTAAATTATGGATATTTATTATTTAAACAAACACCAGACCTGCTGAAGCCAGTAATTAATGAACGTTTTCAGACTTGGTTTATTTATTTTTTCTTATAGTCCTTACATTTGAATGGGAGCCGAAATAAAACTGTAAAAAAAAAAATGTAAAAAAATCACTATATTTCCCTAGGCTGGTGATAAAAAGTGTACAAAATGAACGAGCAAGCACTCGTTAATTCACTCGTAACTGACTCAAGACGTCAAGTAAGACGTAAGAACACGACCAGGTGTTCATGTAGCAAACTGAAGAAGTGTACAGTATGTTGCACTGGTAGTTAAAACCAATATTTGGGGTCCAGGGGTAGAGCTATTGCACTGGAGCCAAGCAGAAAACCTAAAGGTTATGAAGAACTTGCACTGAGAGATGACATTGGGTCCTTCATACCACTCTCTATCATCTAGGACATTTTTAGGGGCAGTAGATGCTGGATGTGACATCATCTAGAGCCTGCTGCCCCTGTCAGGTTGCTGGAAGAGAGAGGGATTGGTGTGACACAGACCTGAGCCAAAGCATCCGACATCATCACTCCCGCCAGTCGACCATCCTGGACTGTGCCTCTTGAACCCCTGCTCAGGTAGGAGCGGAGGAATTTGGGGCACTCCTGCTGAATGGACTACATTTCCCATGATGTTTAATCCTGATGAGTATCATGGGAAAAAGTAGCCCACACAGCTCTATCTCATCCGGCCCAATGCAGTGATGTATGCCTCCCAAATTCTGCCCTGGGTCAGCGGGGGTGGAGCTTGGAGGCCTAGTGTCAGTGCTGCTGTGCACACATAATAATGCTGTCACTCAAACAGACAGCTCTACTGCACACAGTACAGTCTTAGACACCGGAGTATGAAATCGGGATTACGGTCCGGAATCTCACTGACCGATGAAGCTCTACCACATTCCCAAAAAGCGGGCTAGAGGTAGAGTTTGGGACAGCAGCACAGGTTCACAAAATCATAACTGTCCGGCTGATCATGGCAGTGTAAAAAACACTTCATAGGATCATAGCAGGTTTGCTCCCTGATCTCTTTGTTAGTTGGTGTGACAGGTGTTACCTGTGAACTACATTTCAGATGATGATGCAGACAGGGCAACATCTAGAGGGAAGTTAAAAAGGAGCTATGTTTTCTACCTTCCCTGGCATATGCGACCCCTGTCGCTTCTACCCGGCGCTGCTGCTTGTAGGGCTACAAGCAGAGATTTCCCATACAGAAAAATCCCATGCCTGTACTCCAGATGGATTGGAGGGAGGCACAGTATGTTGCATCCCGCTCATTTGGTGGCACGTGCTATTATCTCTGCTGCCAGTCACATAGCCAATACCAGAATTTTTTTTTAAGTAAATAAAAGACAGGTGAGGATAGGTCAATTCCCGATGTCACAGGCCAGTCCGACCTTGATCCACACAATCGTAATGCCCTAGCAATGCACTCTGTTGGGCTACTGGCTAGACTCTGTTCCCATCAAATAGGACAACCATCATTTGCTGGGAAGCTCCAATGCCTGACAAGGATCTCCATTCTATCATAAAAGCAGCATTGGCACTTTGCGTTCTAATATTGGTGAGCATTCGATTCCGAGCATGTATCTCTCTGAGTCGTAGAATAGATTGAGTTGAGCATAATATCTATCATAATCTGCGGCAAGGTGTAAGATTTATCCAACACCAGCAGGACAGAAGGTTCTGACCTTTTATCTCATCATTCTTATTTTAGATATTTTTGGCTCCTCATGCTGGGAAACAGGGGGCACTTCTTGGCTTTTCAAATCGCCTTTTGTGGTTTCGTTCTTGGCGGTAGGATAGCCCTAATTTTGTCCCCTTTTAAATTGACTTTGTTTATTGCTATTAATGTTTCATATTAAAATTTAATATTTAACTTTGCTATTTAATTTTTAATGGCATACATTCTACATTTGGATGTCTCCCTTCTCACATTGTACCGCTACTTTGAGTTACATAACCTGTCTAGCTGTCTTTATTTCCCGTAAACTTTTCTTTTTTTAAATTCCAGCATCATTTACCGAGATTGAGATGGAAGGGTACCCTACATGACCCTAAGGCTAATTACAAAAAGAATTGCAGTATTAATAGATCATATATAACTATGCTACATTGTAAAAGTGCTCTCACAAACTGGTGTCTGGTAGACCTCTATTTATACAAAAACAAAAATATGCCATAATTTTAAAAAATAACTTGATAGTACATGTGAGTATGACTGGTCTGTATCTTTGGCTATTCCTTTGGGCTTTAGGAATTCTAACCCTGTCCAGGTTGGGTCATTGGCAAGTTTTAAAGGGGGGCACTTGCAAAATCTATAAGCCCCCATTATAAAAAAAAAAAATCAAAATGCTGGACACTTTGGGGAGAGGTCCTCCACCACTTCAGCAGTGTGCAGTGCAAGGGAGTGGGGTGTAGTGCATGGACACAGATTCTTCCTCAACTGCCCATTGACACTTATACTCTTCCCTGAGAGTCAGAGTACCCAGTGTCACATGCCATCCAGCGCTTTGACACATACATGTACTCAGGGGTAGAGCAAGACAAATTGGGCTCTGTGTGCTAGAGACAGGTCCTCCTTCTGGACCGCACCCATGGCACCTCCTAAGCCATGAAAGGTAGGAAACTGGTAATGAAAGGTAGATAATTAAGAAAATACATATTTACTAAATGGACCTGTCTCAAAGGTTTTCAGACTTGGCAAAAATGTTCAACTTTGCTTTTAAAAAGACAAGTATACTGTGTGATACTGTGGGAGACTAGATGGACTGAATGGTCCTTAACCGCCGACACATTCTATGATGAAGTCCCGGTAACATTTTTTTCTTGCGATGTTCTCCTTGCCCAGTCCGCATCCTGTATGGGCGGTTAGTTGCACGATGTGCTTCTCCCGTGGTAGCAGAACACATTGTGCTGGGGTTAAGCCAAAAATGCTCCCTTCTTCCACCCTCCTTGTATGTAACATGTATGTAGAACACATGAAATCTGACTTGATCTTAGTTGCTACTCATTTTTCATAGAAACAACTGCATTAGTGTGACATGATCTATTACTCATAAAAGTAATTTTTTTCACAGTAATAAGCTAATTAAACACATCTAATGGCGCTCACCTTTCACCCCATTAAATTATGCCTACCTTGGTTTTGAGTCGTACATTGCAATTATCATACAGTCAGCCGCGATCCGCTGTATTTTTAGAGGTTGTTCCTTATTGTGATAAGATGATTGCCAAGCAAGCACATTTCAGGTTAAATTAATTCCACAAAGAAAATCTGTTGTTTTTCTTTTTTTCTTTTCAACTATTTTGACTGTAATTCAATGTACTCAGCCATTAGACAGCTTAACGCAGTTTGAGATATGTTATCGGAGTAGGTTTACCTATTTAGCCAAAATAAAGGACGGTTCTTACATGATGAAGGTCTAAGATGGGTTAAATAGACCAGATTGTGGACTTATCTGCAATGACGTATCGGAATTCATAGCAAACATAACTCCCACCATCATTTTGCTACATGGGATGAGTGTTGCAGTCCGTCATCTGCTAAGGACCTAAAGGTCTTCTACGACTGAAGTGTAGCTGTGCCGAGCATGTTACCCGGAGAGGGGGTGGGCAAGTAGCAATTAACATGTACAAAAATATGAAGCGAAGAGCCAGGCTTCCACCACCCAAGGTAAATACACATGTACACCACATCACTCATGGCAGATGTTCATGCAAATGTAGTTAACTGCCTCTGGAATACAATCTATGTACATGCTACTGTACATCCATGTGGACATGGATGTACAGTTGTATGACATCAATGTACAGTGATAGGCATGTGGAACCCCTCATAGGTTCTATCACAGGATTGCAATGAGTTCAGAATGGGCTTGTGTTATATAACTGTAACTGATTCTGTAAATCGCAACGATAACTGTAGAGACAAAGTTAGATTTTTATAAGGTGTTCATTATTATTAGGAATGTCAAGGTATGCAGTGGAGAAAAAAAAAAAAGGAATGTCAAGGTACCATAGTTCAGAATTCAGATGGCCATGAATGTGAACAGTAAGTGAATATGATGCCTATATTCTGTATTTCAATGTCCTAAACATCTTCCTCTTTTCCTGCAGATACATCTTCCTCTTTTCCTCCAGGGTGGCAGGCCCCAGAGCTTGTGATCAACCAAGTGCATCAGGAACCCCTCCACAACCTACTGCCCTTCCTCCAGTTATGGCATTCAATGCTGCTTTCTATGGTCTGATTGGTGGCACCCAGCAGAATGTGAAACCCATGGACCAGCTACTGACCATAAGGGTGAGAAACCAAGAATGCTTCTATGCCCATATGATGTAGAGACAGCATGAGATAGCTAGTCATGGAACCCTTACAATTCTTATCACCCAATTGTACTTCCTTGCTGACAAACTCTGAATAATGTATTTGTATTCTTTCTTTGAAAAATGTCTAAAGAAAACATCTACACCTAATGTAATCTTTCAATTAAACATACATTAATTGTTTGCTACATTTGTCCTTTAAGCTGACAAAACCCCTCCACCCCACCAAAAAAAACCTTAATTCAGCAGCATTTAATAAAGGTGATATATATATATATATATATATATATATATATATATATATATTTATATATATATATACTCTTTTATTTTATTTAGTAATTTTCAATAAATGTTATATTTCATATAATAATGTTACTATGTATCAGTAAAGGAAGCATTTGAGGACAAAGTGTTACACGTCTGATTAGTCTCACTTGCGTACAAATCTGAAAGACATTGTTAGGTGAGGCTGGGGGTAGGGGGGGGTTATGCGATTGTTAACCATTCAAGAAGACATGTTAATTTATTCCTTGTAAAGTTCTCATTACTTACTGTTGAAAAGTGAATCTGCATCTACTTAGCGCCATTTTCCGTTACTTAATGAATGTAAAACTCTCGTTCATGGGAGCGTTATTCCAGCTCTTGATTTAATTTGCGGTGATGCTGTCCCTCGTCCCAGTGTCTGTAATTTGATCCTTTGCCAGTTTACTGTCCCCACCGGGGGAGACTACACAATCCTTAATATAGGCTCCATCTCATAAGATAACATGGCTGTACTGAAAGTATCAACATCTCTGAAAATAATTAAGAAGAAGAAAAAAAAGAGATTTTGCTAATATATTTGGTGCATTCAATATAATTTGATTGTACCACGGTTGTTATTTTCAGTGACACTGCACTCTTTTGTGCTATCTTGTGTTAGAAGAATAAGCCGGAGCATCCCTCTCGGAGGTTGTATGTCAAGGAGCAGTCTGGGTGCTCCACTCATATTCCTAGTGGATAAGTTGTCTCCAAATGCCAAGGATTCTACTCTAAAGAGAATTATAACATGGTGGAAATTACTCCATTTTGAATAAATAGCCATGCTATTTACCTCCTGCTTGCCTCCTGTCTTAGTCCAGTAGATAAAACGTCATCTTAGAAATGTATTTATTAGCTAAATTCTTTTGCAAAAAATGTTATAATATTATGACTGAACTGATTTTTTCCATCAATAATCTACTGTTGAGCGCAAGCCAACTATCTTCCATCCGCTTGTTTTGTGGCTGTGTTCATCTTTGACGGTGACTGTCATCGCCAGATTTATATGTTTCTTATATTTCGAGTATATCACAACATTTTTTTTCTCAGTAGTTATTTACCTATTTCTGTTATTATGTTTTCTAGGCACATTAATAAGTTAGTTAATAAGCTTATAAATGAACCCAAAGACTGAGCCAAGGTGAGTCTCAGTAGACATTATAAGTGGGCTTGATATTTGCTGTAACATCTTTAAGGTTTGCCTCCTTTTCTTAAAAAAAACAACAACTTTTTTTTAGACTTATGACCCCCTAGGAAACATGGCCTGACTGTACGCCATGCAGTATTAAGTCTAGAAAAGCCTGTTTGTTTCCCCTATAGGATGTCAGTCCACATCTGTTTCATATCTTTTTCTTACTGCATATTGAAGCTTAGTAATTGCAAAAGTATAGGCACATATTAAAACTTACAAATGTGTATTCTACATATAATATTTATCCCAAAATTTGGCTGTATCCTGTGACAAAAAAAATTATCCGACATCAAAGTTTCTCAAATGAGATCCGTACTTGCAATATGCGCAAGTATCGGACAGGAGTTTGCCCGTGCAGCCTTTTCTAACAGGTGTACAGCTGTACACAGGAAATCATTCAGATAGAAACAGTGGGTGAAATCAATTAAAATTTAACTTAATAGCAAGAAAAGGGTAGAGACTTAGAAAGCGAGGTGGAAATGATTGATTTTGTATAGGTATAAGTAACAAAATTGTGGAATACATTTTTTGTTTGGAGTGGAATTTTTAAGTTTGGATGCAAACTTAAGCTACCTAATTTTCCATTGTAGCTTGGAGAATTAAAAGCACACTTATTAGAGAATTGTTCTAAAGAGTTAACATCCAACACCTGTTGATACTTTGAAACACAATCTTTTCTGTTCCATGTCTTATTAACCACAGAGCGAATTTACTGAAAACACGTTAGCTACCCCCAAAATATTTGTCACCCAAAAAAAATAAATAAAAAAAATAACAACGAGATAAGGAAATGTAATCTCAATAATTGGCTTCTCGAAATCAATGAGCTGAAACAGCTGTAGGAACTTAACACTTGTCTAAGATTTCATTAGCTCTTTGAATATCAGCTGTGATGCTTGACTCAGCAATTAATAATTTATATGCATATTATCACATTTCCTTACTTATTGTGAATGCAAAAGATGGTAAAAAAAAAAAGAAAAAAAAAAATAATTCTCAGGAAATCACAGAAAGTAATTTTTAAAGTGGTGTTTGAGTAAAAAGTCTGCCTTAATCTTTATCTTTCCCTTCCTTCCTCTTTATCGTCTGTAATAATATTACTCTTATGATTTACTTTTTTGGAGGGTAACCCTTTGGTTTTAAGGACATGTAAAGTTAGCAATCCCTGATGTTCATGTGGTAATGCCAAACTGCGTATTTTACATTAGTTGAGAAGGAGATCGCAAATACCGCAATGAATGGTAATCAGTGGAAGCACAGAGTACCAGTGTACACTCTCCTAGCGATGAACGGGCAGTAAAGGGTTAATTAACGTACATTGTCAATTGACTTGTTGTGTGAATAGATTGGTAACCAGGCTCCTCTAGTCGCAGCTAATTGATTTGTTGTGTAAATAGATTGGTAGCCAGGCTCCTCTAGTCTCAGCTGGTTGACTTGTTGCGTAAATAGATTGGTAGCCATGCTCCTCTAGTCTCAACTAGTTGACTTGTTGTGTGAACAGATTGGTAGCCATGCTCCTCTAGTCTCGGCTAGTTGATTTGTTGTGTGAATAGATTAGTAGCCATGATTCTCTAGTCTCATCTAGTTGACTTGTTGTGTGAATAGATTGGTAGCCAGGCTCTTCTAGTCTCATCTAGTTGACTTGTTGTGTTAATAGATTGGTAGCCTTGCGCCTCTAGTCTCAGCTAGTTGACTTGTGTGAATAGATTGGTAGCCAGGCTCCTCTAGCTGACTTGTTGTGTTAATAGATTGGTAGCCAGGCTCCTCTAGTCTCATCTAGTTGACTTGTTGTGTGAATAGATTGGTAGCCAGGCTCTTCTAGTCTGATCTAGTTGACTTGTTGTGTTAATAGATTGGTAGCCATGCTCCTCTAGTCTCAGCTAGTTGACTTGTTGTGTTAATAGATTGGTAGCCATGCTCCTCTAGTCTCAGCTAGTTGACTTGTTGTGTTAATAGATTGGTAGCCAGGCTCCTCTAGTCTCAGCTAGTTGACTTGTGTGAATAGATTGGTAGCCAGGCTCCTCTAGTTGACTTGTTGTGTAAATAGATTGGTAGCCATGCTCCTCTAGTCTCAGCTAGTTGACTTATTGTGTTAATAGATTGGTAGCCATGCTCCTCTAGTCTCAGCTAGTTGACTTGTGTGAATAGATTGGTAGCCTTGTTAATCATGGACTCTTGCTGAGCCAAGGTTAACTCTCAATTGGAGTCTTAGATGGAGGGCGGGACTTGTTTTATTATCTAAGCTTGCATTGTTGTCGAGTAGGTAGCAATTTATGGAACATCAAATTTTTCCCTTTAATGATGAGCTGTTGACCTTCACAGACCTTCCCATGGACAATTACACAGACACTTTGCCCATCACTGCCAAGGTACTCATTTTTGATCAGCAACAGCCCCCCAAAAACTCCTTCTGTACATGTCTGGAGCAGCTCGGATAATATTTCCTTTAATAGGTCTTAGACACCACAGGTCAAAAGCAAAGATTCTAACTTGTATAAAAGCTTCTCTTTTACTGGCTGAAGATGGTATATTCTACAGGAGTGGAATATCCCTGTCCAATTATCAGTTTCAGCACCATGGACAGAGTACATTGATACAGGCCACACCATTTACTATAACTTCAAAATTACTATCCATCTTGTTGCAAAAAGCTGATTTACACTTGGTATGTACACACATCTACATGACTTAAAACAAACCTTTTAAGTAAAGAAATAATGAATAGGGTGCTGTAACTGATTAGTCCATAACCCCATTCTTTAATCCTGATGCAGTAATACGAGGGACAAAAATAAGTCCTTTTTTTGAGGTGAGTAATTAGAATTTGCCCCAGGGCAAAAAATAATTCGTTTTTTTAATTATTTTTTTATTTCTTATGATCCTGTTGTCTATACTGAAAGCTTAATTAATGTTAATTCAGTGTATATAATGAAATGTGCTTTATAATATATTTACTGTAGGTGGAAATTAAAATGACTGTAATTCCAATTTTAGTAAAACGTTTCATTTGAGGGTATGAAAGAAGTACGTTTCAATGTGCTAGGTATAAAAGGTTATATTTTAGATAGTAATACAGTGTAAAGAAACAATGCTTGTTCGTTTCTGATATATATTATACATGAACCACTTCTACAAGAATTTAAAAAAAATGTCCTAAATATTACTTCAGAGAATAAATAGAAATGCAAAAACGGCACTTACAAGGCCACAAATAGAAGCAAAAAGGGTTTAATCGGTGAATTCACCCCAAAATTTCAAAAATCAAGCAGCAGACAGTGGAGTGCACACCTGATGTTCAAACTTGACGCGTTTCGCGCATCTAGCGCTCAATCCTGAGCTCTGAATATTACTTTACTGAGAAGGTGGTGGATGCAGTCTTCCAGCAGAAGTGATAGACATTAATACAAGAGTTTACGTGTGTCTGTGATCAGCATACGGATATCCTGAGCATATAAAAAGGACAAAGAAGTATTTTACAGTAGGTAGCCATGTGTGTTGATGTTTCTATGTAAGCTAACTTTGCGTACCATATGAAGATATGGCTACTCTCAGCGTGGAGCGGCCATCTTGTACAAACGCATCACATCCTGCTCAGAGATATTTTTCTTTTAATTCTAATAAATATTTGAATTGTTCAAACCTCAAGGATGTAGTCTGAGGGATCAACTCAGCCCTTCATCCTTCTGAGATTGATCAAATGAATTCCTTTAAGTTAAGCAAAGTAATATAACATACAGGGAAATAATTTGAAGCAGACCCTCTCTTGGTGGTCAAATGATAAACAATAGTTAATAATAGTTTATGTTGAAGGCTTACATCTGGATGAGACAATACTTTTTGAGTGAAAGTTCTTAATTGTAGGCAATAATATTACATCCTATTATCTATGCCATTTTCATTGAGTAGCTCCTAAACACTGCTCTTTGGAGGCGGGTCGTGTACCTCGCTGCAGATGTTTGAGGACAACAGTGGTTACCAAATTCAGATCAACTCACCTACTACAAAAGGAAATCTTATCATTAGAAGTTATTTCTGGGCAGATCTCTTCCTGGACCCTCGTTTTACCCCTCCAGTGTTTGGGGGTACAGATTTGATTTCTCAAATCAAAGTTGCAAGTGACTTTTTACAGCACAGGTGACATAACTTTACCATTCTCGTTTTTTTGTTTGAAGAACATTGAAAGCCAAGGATCACAACAGGGTCTAATTTCAAACTTTAGAACTAAATAGCTGAGTTGGAAAAATTCTCCAATGCAGTGGGATTGAGTACTTTAATTGAGTAGACCCGTTTATCAGGTCTTTACACCTCATTGCCTCTAGAATAAAAAAAATAAAAAAAGTGTAATAGAGATATTGCTATGGTAACAGTCCGTTCTGTGTTCCCAAGCTCCTCCTTGTTTGAGGTTACTGAATTTAGGAGCCCCAGCGAAAATATTTTCAGTGTAAAACTACAGTAGAAATGTAATGTGCTTTAAATGTAAAAATAATTGTAAAAATTGTAAAATGTTAAAATTTCACGAATATTAAATATACACTAAATGGACAAAAGTATTAGGACACCTGCCCGTTACCCCAACAGGGACTTTTATAATATTACATTCTAAATACATAGACATTAATATATAGCTGGTCCCTCCTTTGCAGCTATAACAGCTTCCACTCTTCTGGGAAGGCCTTCCACAACATCTTGCTTCTCTGGGGATTTTTGCCCATTCATCCAGTAGAGCATTTGTGAGGTCAGACACTGATGTTAAATGAGAAGATCTGGTTTGCAATTGTTGAGGTCTGAGCTCTGTGCGGACCAGTCAAGTTCCTCCACACCAGACTCCTCCAGCCAGGTCTTTATGGACTTTATGCACTAAGGCACAGTCATGCTGGAATAGAAAAGGGCCTACCCCCAAACTTCTCCCACAAAGGGGGTAAGCATATCATTGTCCAAAATGTCTTAGTATGCAGAAGTATTAAGAAGTTGAGCCTAGCACAACCCCTGAAAAACAGTGAAGATTCTATAGAACATGTTTTCCACTGCTCCAGAGTCCAGTGGAGGTATGCTTTACACCACTCGATCCAACGCTTGGCATTATACTTGGTGATGTGAGGCTTGCGTGCTCCACGAAGCTTCCGCTGTACAGTTTTCTTTACTGATATCAATGTCAGTGGAAGTCTGGCATTTTCAGCTATAGAATTAGTAGAGCATTGGCGACTTTTACCCACCATGCTCCTCGGCACTCGGTGATCCCGCTGTAACTTGGCCAACTTGGCCAAGTACATGGCCAACTACTTCATGGCTGAGTTTCTCTACCTAAATGCTTCCACTTTCTAATAATACCACTTAAAGTTGACTATCTAGCAGGGATGAAATTCCGCAAACTGTCTTATTGCATCAGTGGCATCTTATCACAGTACCACGCTTGAATTCGCTGAGAACTTCAGAATGAGCCATTTCCCCCCCCAAATGTCTGTAAATGCAGACTGCATGGCTAGGTGCTTGATTTTATACACCTGGGGCAAAGGGCCTGATTGAAACACCTGAATTCAATGATTAAGAGGTGTGTCCCAATACCTTTGTCCATATACTGTATGTGCAACATACTAAAAATAAGCTAGGCAAAACTGGTAGATATATTGCCTGTGGGTAGCTTTTTCCCTAGTAAAGGTGTTTGTTTAAAAAGTGTTTTTAAATTAGCATTCCCCCTTGTTTTTGCACAGGAGCACATTAATGCTCTAAAACTAAAAGAACATATATTCCCACATGTTAAAAGTTGTAAGCAGAGGAAGCGTATATGAACGCATACCCTTACTCATGCATTTTAATGAGCCCATGAGACCCCAGGTGGTTGGTAATAGTACTGCAATGAATTAGTAGATGATTGTATCATATTACGAAAACATAGGGACCAAGTTGAAAAACTGGTAAAAAAAAGTAAACCAGTGCACAAACATGTACTAAACAAATAACAGAAAATAAAGTCATCATATAAGAATCCTATTTGCGTGTCTACATGCTGACTATATATCAGATCGAGATACTGAGTGGAGTTGAATTACTCCCATAGCAGATCAGTGAGATCAGTATCCCCTCTCCAGAGGAGTGACTAATTTCCTCCTTATTAGTTATCCAACTAGACATGTACAAGTTGTCCTATTCCCTACAGCACAGCACAGTGCATGTTGTGTAGCCAATTCATTAAGCATACTTTTGGGGCCTATTAGTTAAGTTGTTTTTAGCCGAGTAGGCGAAACGCGTTAGACTTTTGCATGTGTTGGGACTTTCTTCATCTATGCTTTTATTTATTCGCTTAGAATCCTGTTGGATCCTTTCATGATCCTAAAAATGTTAAGTCCAATGAACTAAATGCATGCTGGTAATATGCGTATTCGTATCTCCAATGTGCCCCACCAGTAACACAGATTTTGTTCCTTGATCTGATCCAAGATTCTAAACATGGCTGCCCCCTGATAGAGCAATATGGAGCAAAGATGGCTCAAAGAGATACCTTCTGTAGTTTATCTTATTAAAGCCTTTCAACTTAAAACACAATCTGTCAATCTTTGTCCTTTAAGAATATGGAGCTGTGGAGTCATTCTTAGAAGCTGGTATGACCCAGGTATGGGCAGACAACAAGCTAAAGTAACACATCCCTATCTTTCAGCGGTCTATGGACTTTGGAAAATAAAATGGCTGATGAAAAGTCAACAAAATAACCATAAAACTGCCCATTGGAGACAGGTTAACAGAGGCCAATATTTATGTACTGTGGATGATGACATTTCCCTGGAAGCTATTTTGTATTTGGCGGCCATTTTGTCCTACCAACTCCATTTTGTATGCCTTCTTCCATGTTTGTCCTCTGTGATACCCAAAGAGAGTGAGAGGTTTATGTTGAGACGAAAGCTGAAGATGAAAACTTTAGCTGACATACACACAATAGACATTACTCAACTTATAACCTGAATGTAAGATAATTTATCCCTTACAGAGCTTTTTGGGGGTTGTAATTACGCACTATCATTATTTTATCCCACGTATTGCTTTTTTCTTTTTAAGCAATCATCCTCATGTCTTTGGCAAACCCACTCAATCACCACAAAACCAAGTCTTATTTTAAAAAAGAAAAATAGCCGTCCATCTGGCCTGATGAAGCATTGAAACCATTCCCACTAATTCTCACACTGCCCACAGTTAATTTCTTCTCCTACAGTGATAGCTAAACATATGTGTCTGAAGCGATTGTACAAGGTTCTAATAGTAGAAAACAAAATAGTTACAGGCAGGATGCGGAGACTAATAATCAGGATATCAGTTCAGGGTGACAGCAGTAATATCTGCCCTGTGTTGTCATAATAGCGGGGTATCAAGTAGTAATCAGTGTGATATGTTACACATGGGAATCATTGGTTTTTGAATTAATTATTTTTTGGATGAAAATCAGCTAATTTGCGCTCACACATAACACTCACATTAATACACACACTCACACATAACACTCACATTAATACACACGCTCACACATAACACTCACATTAATACACACGCTCACACATAACACTCACATTAATACACACGCTCACACATAACACTCACATTAATACACACGCTCACACATAACACTCACATTTATACACACGCTCACACATAACACTCACATTAATACACACGCTCACACATAACACTCACATTAATACACACGCTCACACAAAACACTCCCATTAATACACACGCTCACACATAACACTCACATTAATACACACGCTCACACATAACACTCACATTAATACACACGCTCACACATAACACTCACTTTAATACACACGCCCACACATAACACTCACATTAATACACACGCTCACACATAACACTCACATTAATACACACGCTCACACATAACACTCACATTAATACACACGCTCACACATAACACTCACATTAATGCACACGCTCACACATAACACTTACATTAATACACACGCTCACACATAACACTCACATTAATACACACGCTCACACATATCACTCACATTAATACACATGCTCACACAAAATACTCACTAATATACACTCACATTAATACACACGCTCACACATAACACTCACATTAATACGCACATAACACTTACTAAAGCACACTCACATTAATACACACACTCACACATAATACTCACTAATACACACTCACATTAATACACACACTCACACATAATACTCACTAATAAGCACTCACATTAATACACACACTCACACAAAACACTCACTAACATATACTCATATTAATACACATGCTAACACATAACACTCAAAAATACACTCTCACATTAATACATACACTCACACATAACACTCACATTAATACACACTCACACATAATACTCACATTAATACACATGCTCACACAGAACACTCACTAACACACACACGTTAATACACATGCTCACACAAAATACTCACTAATATACACTCACATTAATACACACGCTCACACATAACACTCACATTAATACGCACATAACACTTGCTAAAACACACTCACACATAACACTCACATTAATACACACTCACACATAATACTCACATTAATACACATGATCACACAGAACACTCACTAACACACTCACATTAATACACATGCTCACACAAAATCATTAATACACATTCTCACACATAACACTCACATTAATACGCACATAACACTTGCTAAAACACACTCACATTAATACACACACTCACACATAACACTCACTAATACACACTCACATTAATACACATGCTCACACATAACACTCACTAATATACACTCACATTAATACACACGCTCAAACATAATACTCTCTAATACACACTCACATTAATACACACACTCACACAAAACACTCACTAACACATACTCATATTAATACACATGCTAACACATAACACTCAATAATACACCCAAACACACACTTATACGCACAAACACTAATACACACAAGTACACTCACACATTAAAATCACTAATAAACTAATACAACATTTTTTATACTATACATCTTTATTTAGATTTATTAGGTCATATTATGTCTATGTGAACACACTCACTAATGCACACAAACACACACACTAATACGCACAAACATAGTCTCACACAAACACACTCACTAGTAAAGACAAACACACTCTCTCACATAGTACTCACTGATACACACAAACACACTCTCCACATAATCAAACATAGCCCTATCCCATAACCCTGACCCCGAACCACTAAACCCTAACCTAACCTTGTTTGACTTATTCTGAAACAAACTTTGGCATAACTCCATGTGTCCCACTCAAATTCCCGACATAACAAATATTGTCTGAATTTCATACGAAAAAAATGCATTTTGCAATGGACGAAATCTGATTCTATCAATCACATTTTTTCCCCTCTCGGAATTGGACAGAGCTAAAATTTCACAGACACCAGTTCTGCACTTGTCACCCCATTAGAGATGGGGTAAGAATCAAGACAATGACATTGACCACCGTGATGTATAAATCAACCACAGCAAAAAAAAAAGACCAAGACAAGGATGTAGGAGTGTTACCCTACTGTGGCCTCGTTTTTCAAAAACCATACGGCATCAGCTCATAAGCCAACAGTTTTATAAAATTAAGAAAATAAAGAAAAACCCACCTTCCTCCTGACAGTTCTCTACTCTCTCAGTCACTCAATGTGTCATCTTAACATCACCATTTGTTATTTCTTAACCACAAAGTATGTTGATTCCCATCTGCTCGGCTGGCTAACACAGTATCATCCTTCTTTTTACGATGATGGGAATTTTCTTTTATGAATATGGATTTGAAAACCAAAACATCTGGTCCTACTTTGAGCATCATTGTACTTGCGTTCGGAAAGGTAATGGGGAGAGAAGGGACTTGCGGTGGCCACAGCTGCTGAAGCCTAGAGGGTTTTTCTAGAGGATTTAAGTGCAGCTTGGGAGGTGTGAGTTATTGTATGCACAGATTGCTCTCACACATTTACAACATGTGTATTCATGTGTTTAATGGAATGGATTTCTTATAAGATGCATTGCGTGGAATTACACACAGACACGCACCACATAAAGCTGTTTGTGAGACCATATACATGCTCAAATTATTATTTACTTTTTACGATGAATGAAAGTAAAATATTGGGGAATGCCCATTTCCTTTATGGCCTGAGGAATATTTCTTTTTTTTTTTTTGCTTAGATGAACTGAAAAAAAGTCTTATTTTTTGAATATTTCCCCAAGTTTACAAAAAGTCCATAAATATTCTGTTGGGGATTGAGCTCTGTACATTCCTCTTTTATAATGGAAATGTGTTATCCTTTAAAATGTCCCAAATGTCCTTTTATGAGCTCTTTCTCCAAATAAGACATACTTAAGCGCCCATTTGTTTTGCTATACCTGATTGTATCCTAGCCTCTCATTAGAGTACACGTATCTTCTTCAGTGCATTCCATAATATCACTGCCCTTACTGTAAAGAATCCCTTTAAAAAGCTTCCTTTGTACTCACTCCATTACTTATACTTCTAGTGGACCTAAATACCTTAAATAATTGGATTTGCCTAGAACGAGGCATGAGGGTTGATGCTGTAGATGTGGTAACATTTGGGAGAGGACAGCAGACTGAGGGAGCCAGTTATTAAAGATAAGGTGGAGTTTAGATTAAGTGAGATAAATAGCAAATCCAATTGAGTTAACTATACATGGTGAAGAGAGAAACCTGGTGAGTTCCTCCAGCTGAGAGATCTCCATTGGTCCCGCATAATGCATGGTCAAATCTTTAAATATTGAAGAACTGTGCATCTCACCTCAAATCACCTGCCCCTTGAGTTTATTTAACAGCTCCCCTAGTCTCACTCCTATCCCTTGTGCATAAGCGCTGGATCACGTCCATCCAAGCAGGTCCCAGTGTTGGTTTCACAGCAGTTGCCTTGCAACAAGGTATCAATTGACTCCTTGATGTGACCACTGTGAATCAAGCCCACGTCTATTTGAACCTCTCTGAATATTTTTTTTCCTTTTACAGCCACTGTTAATTTGATTAAGAGAAAGAATTGTCTTACATGTGTGAGTGCTGTCTCCTGTTTATGACATCACTGGTGGTTTGACATGCAAATGAGCTACTTTTCATTGGGAAATGTGTCGTCTGTAATGCGTAATATCGTTTTTTTCTCTCCTAATTTATTCCATTTACATGCATTTCTGCAAACACCTTCTAGAGATAATTTTGATCATTTCTTAATGGTTCATTCAATATACACTGAAATGTATAAAAATCTAGAACTGTGTACACAAGAAAGCCTCGGCAAAGGTACGCTTGTTGAAAAGCAATAGAATGTTATTTATGGTTCACTTAGAAATGGTTCCAATCACGTTGTTTGACAGTGCCGTGGTGTTATTTTATAGTCTTTTGGATACCTGGAAGTGGTTTACTGGCTATGAAACATAGCAGTACTGTTGCCAGCACATGTAAAAGAAGAGGCCCAGAATTCTCCGACTATTTTGGAAAGCCATCCTGTTTGGTTATGTTTGCGCCTTGCATGCATGAAATATATACTGGGTGCATTAAAAAAGAGATTTTACAAACACCTTTGCTACTAAGAGTGAACCTAGGTGGACTTTTGAATGGCGTTATAATCAGAGGAACCCTTAGGTTTATAAAATGAGCACTTTTTTGGGTGCCGGATAACTGTCCCTCTCCCTCTGGCACTGGGCAACCGTGTTGCAATACTCTACAGGACACTCTTCTGCTGCTGGGTCTTATAGACAGCGGTGGTCGAATCCACAGCAGTTTTTTTTTCCATTGTCGATGCACATACATGGAAGTCTTTTTATATACTCAGAACATGCTATGAAAAGTGCTTGATAACAATGTGAATAACCGTACATTCAGGCACAAAGAACTCATAGGTCAACTGAAGACCATCTACTGCACTCCACTCTGTAGACATTAAGAAAAAGAAAAAATGTTATAATGGAATTCCATTTCCCTGGTTAGGAACAACACTCTAAGAGATTTGAACAGGGGCAAGCTCCTTTTAATTCACTACTTATTTATCAGGTTCATTTATTATCAGCCATACCATTACGCATTTTAACAAAGTATACTTACAGGACTGAAGTCATAAAAACTAGAAGAAGTTAAATGGGCCGTTCCACCGTAAGATTTTCAATCACCTTTCTGTATCTTGTACACGTATTTCATATATTGGAACTGTGCTTATTTTTACTCTAAAACAATGTACAGTTCTCTTGTAGTATTATCTGTAAAATAATTTATCCGGGGCTTCTAAATTCAGTTACATTGCAATAAGGAGGGGCTTGGAGAGATGGGCAGGACTGTAACTATAGCAACAGAAATACATTTGTTATACTTTATTTTCAGTTTCTTTTTCTTTACTTGTTGTAGTGCTTCTCTAAAACCTTTTTTAGACATCTATGGTAATACATGAGAATCCCTCCTTCTATTTCTTTTACCTCGCTGTAGAAGACTCGGCAGAGAGCTGACAATCTTATTTATATCCCTGACCATAACAAACTTGTTAACTTTTGTCGTTTGGTAATGAGACGTCTACTCAAACATAAAAGAAGTGAAACAAAGTGGCGCTCACGTCCCTTTATAAACAAAAAATGGTGGGGTACCACTCTAGTGTAAAAACCCCTGGTTACACCAACAATGCAATTTATATAGAAATAGAGGGTGCGCAAAAAACGTATACAAATATGGAAAATTACATAAATGCACTTATCTCTCAACTGGTGTTGATTCTGTGGTTAAACTTGAAGGTAGGAAACAAAGACACATAAAACCAGATATGGTGTAGATATAGTGTAGTATATGTATGTAGATATAGTGTAGTATAACTTCCCATGTTGGAATATATATCCTTCTATAGGGAATAAACTCACATTTTTTTTGAGCCCTTTAAAACCAGGCTCAAGGTGTTTGCTTGGCGATTAGAAAAATCAGACATGAGTATATTGAGTAGATTTTGCATGTGGAAACAAGGGAGAAGACAGCAGACTTTAAAACACATTTATCAGTTTTAATGCGCCAAATGATGAGACGAGTACTTGCACGCTGGTTCTCGAATGGTGTTATTCCAAGTTGACATTTTGTTTCGTAGAGTTGGAAGGCCAGTGTAGTGTGCCATGGACTTGTTCTATCTTCATGTGTACATATTTTCCTGACCTTCCTAAGACTCATTCAATCCCCTTTTCTTGTCTTCTCTGGCTAATGAGCACCGCTTTGACCCTTTGTACCTATTTACTGCTTAATATTTTTAGCATTTCCCCATTGCGCTTAAACACTCCTGCCCTATGGTCTTCCGAGTTACTTTTAACTAATACCAATAACAGGCACAGTAAACACACTTTCATAGATAATGACTTGCTAATTGCAATTTGATTATGCCCTTGGCTTGATGAGTCAGCAGATAGAGCACAACAACAACAAAAATAAAGAAAAAGTGGTAAATAAATTTTCCCGAATTACCACCTGCTAAGCGAGGACTTATTTAGAATATCCGTCTTGTCGAAGAAGCCCAGACGGCTTGCAGGTTAATGCAGGAGCCGATGAGTTACAGACTTGACAAGCAAGATAGTGTGATACAGGAAAGGCCACAAACATTCAGAGCACTCACGGAAAATCTTTGTGTATAGCGCCCATCAACATAGTTGAAAGACAAATTCCTGCTCGCTATAGACTGTACTCAAATTCCTCTGCTTGGAAAAAATGTTTAAAAGCCCATGGTGTGGTATCCCTAAAACGCAATAAAACACACAGTCTGGGTACACTTACAAGCTGGTGAGGCACACTGCAAGTGTGCAATAGCGCATATCAGATATACAGTGTGTCAGACTGGCATCAGATGGCCATACAGTCTTGAATCCCACAACTCCAAAAAGACTGCAGTATCAAACTCAATGCGTTTCGCTGGAAATGTCTGCCAGCTTCCTCAGGAGACAGAAAAAAAGTGTCTCTAAGTGCATCCAAAGTGCACAAGTGACTAAACATACTATAATGGAGAGGAATTTGGCTCCTTCAAGAAACAATAACGGTGAACCAACCAGGTGACCAATTTCCCTAGCTTGTGATGTAATGGCCAATTTAATGATGTACTATGTATCATCACAGATCTTGCCATGGACACTCGTGTCCTTGTAAGGATACGCTGACCATCTCTTCTCATGGGCCAACAACTTGAGTTTGCTCTCCAGGCCAAATGGAAAACCTGCTTATAGGGACCACTCATGATCAACTAATTCTGTGAATAGTTCTTGCGTTCTCAAACATTACCAAAGTGTCATCTGGGGGAACAGGAAACACGTGTCCACTCTCAGAACCCTCAAGTTTTGTATTGGTTCATACAGACTGAACCATTATGCTCTGTTCTTCATATTATAATAATACTAACCGTCTGCAGCCCGAGCTGCCTTTCGAGATAGTTCTTTTTAAAATCTAGCAATTGTTAATTAAGCCACAAAAGTGATCCCTCCCCAGTAACATTCGGACGTGGCTTCTAATTATACAATTGCCACGAAATGGATTTGAAGATCCACTGTGACGGGGGTTCTTGGAGGGGCTTGGCAGCCAGAAGACTCCCTGTGGACCATGGACCCTGTCTGTAAATATATTAGTTTGAGCGTACACACTTTGAGGGTGCCAGTGGACCCCTGTTTTCAACTGGACTTAAAATACAGGCTCATTCAGGATGTGAGCCAAGCTGTGTACTCTAGGATTCAAGCCTTTGTCCCATTCACTGTGTTTCCCCCAGGTTAAGATTGTATCCTATCCTGTAAACCCCTGTAATTATGTCACCTTACCCATTGTCTTCATGGAAGTCATTCAGTGTCCTGTTGTACAGTGATATCCCTCAATTAGCAAGTTACTTTAATTGAGTGCACTCTGTATGTATCTGACACTTTTGTATCCTGAAAGGTGTGAGGCAGGATTTCCCCATTGTATGTCCTTCTGTTAAACTGATTATGTTGTGTACATTATGTGTCTTACTCTGTGTTTCTTAATTAGGTCTACTTATTGTTTGGTTTGCAGTATGAAAGTCTAATGTATTCCTAGCCCCAGTTAGTTGGAGAACTATGCTTAGTTCCATCCCCCCCCCCCCCCCCGTTGTATACTAATGTCTGTGATGTCATGTTTGTGTTTATATAAGTCTGTGATGTTGCACAAATAAGAAAATTGTTAATTCTTGCTGTACCTAACTGCTAGTGTTCTCCTGTCTGCTACTTGGGTACAAAGGGTCCAGGAAAGACTTGCTGGGTGAATGCTGAGTTGTAATCAGGGGCTTAGGAGGTGATTTCACACAATGGACAGAGGGTCTACTACATCCGGTAGACGGTCCGTTACAACAATTAATAAAAATTAAAATTGAACTTTAATTCCATGTACATGTTTACACAGTGCATGTATGTGCATGTTTATTGAATTGTGCGATTTTAAATTAGCAACATTATTAAAGTCTATATCTTTAGCATAACCAGTCTCCCTGATTTAAATAGCTCATCTCAGAACATTTGTTGGCAGCCGCAAGGGAAGAATCCAACCCAACTCCTACTGGAAGCAAAGATAGCTCGTTGGAAAGATGTTCCCCTAAACAGCATGTTGCAGGCCATGTCACTCTATCCCTCCTACCCATTATTTCTTAGTTTACATGCCAAATCTGGGAGAAAGCAGACTGAATCACATTGACTTCCCCAGCACTCAGTGTCATGTGCTAATGAAAAAATAATAGTTGAGGATTTGCAAATACAGCTAAGCAGCCTTCTGTTACTAACGCTTATGTAACAAAAAATATGTAGTCATGCAGAGGGTGTGAGGACCTTTTTTTGGATAACATTTTAGCTTGATTTCTTACAAATAGTGCTTTATTTTTTTATTTATAAATTAAGGGGACAGTATCACCTGAACATTTTTTTTTCTCTGTGAATGTAGAGCATAAAATATAATTGAAAATGATCTATACATTGTATTAGCAAAACTGCATCCAAATGCCTTAATTAGGAGAAAAATGTGATTTAAATGTGTCTGTGGCACGGTATGCAACTCACACATTTCTCATTGAAAAGCATTCTATATTGATCCATGGGTTTTAAATCGGAAATGTGGAATTTGCATATCAGGCCACAGGTGATGTCATAAACAGGAGACTCCACAGACACATTTATATACATATATTTAATTATTCAAGCATTTGCTTGCAGATCATTTAGAAACATAGAAACATAGAAACATAGAATGTGTCGGCAGATAAGAACCATTCGGTCCATCTAGTCTGCCCAATTTTTTTTTCTTTTTTGCGTACTTTTATTAGTCCCCCGTTCCCGGTCTTATAGCTAGGATAGCCTTGTGTCTATCCCACGCATGCTTAAAATCCTTGACTGTGTTTACCTCTACCACTTCTGCTGGCAGGCTATTCCATACATCCACTACCCTCTCAGTAAAGTAATACTTCCATAAAAATTTCCATTTTTGTTATGCTCTACATTCACTTTAAAAGTTGCCTGTCCTCTGTTATACAAAAAAAACCCACACAAAAACCAAAAGAACTAGTAATCTCCTAATCAGGGTTGCCATCTAGCTGGTATGTTACCGGCTTGGTTTGAGGCCAATGTTAAAGTCTACAGAAGCACCAGCAAAGACAATATGTTTTTGACCAAATTTTGGCACCCCTATTCCTGTTAGACTGATCTTCTCCTACCCTACAAAATCCATAGTTAAAACTTTAAAACCTCTCGCTTTTTTTTTTAAACAGTTCTCTTTTACGTAACATATGTATGTTTGGTCACATGAGTAGAAGGCAGGTCTGTTCCTACAAAACAAGAGCTAGCCATGTCTAAATAAATAAAGAGCTTTTCCTGCAGGAGAAACTCAGCTGGCCATGAATAATGCAGAGTTAAAGCTTTAAAAACTTTCACTTTTTTTTTTTTTTTAATTACATTTTTTTAATTGAGTCATATCCAACAGAGATACAAAAAAGATATTGTGTCAGTATACAAATAAATAATACACAGGATATCACATGTTACTCAATCTAGGAAACTCAAGTTGTATAAAGTGGAAACATAGTTAGTCGAAATTTAAATATCACATTTAAATGCCAATTAATTATTGTTATAGATAATGTATTCAAGCTAGTTGAACGGTGTCCTGCTAGAAAAACAAAATGGCGGCTTCCTGTAATTTCATAAAAAAACAATACAAAAACAACATGGCAGCTTATGGTAACTTCATGTAGTAGCTTTTTTAATATACCTATCATACAACCACATCTAAAAGTTAGAGGAGCATACCAAGTCTTCAGATGGGGGGAGTGTCAAAACGACGACTTAATTTTCAGCGGGAAATACATTGTTTGCGATTGGGTCATTGCAACTCTCTTTTTAAATGAACATGAGAAGCACATGCTGGAGACGACCCGCGGAGATGACATTTACATGACGAGTAAATGGAGAGATATTCTTAGTTACCTAAGCTAAAGAATCTATTCTGCGTTGGGGGTGGGTTTCAGTGGGAAGGAAGAGTACTGCTAGAACCCATTAGTCAGTTAAAGTAAACACACATTCAGTAAAGCTTTCCAATTGGCTGCCACCCAGGAAATCCTGATGGGCATAGCAGGCTTTCCTTGCACATGTAGCGACAGCATATGTACTATCCACCACACAAAGCTCAATTAATTAATTTTTGTTCATCTCACCAGCATTCTGGAGCAAACAAAGTAGCTGATCTTTACAACAAAAATATATTTGAAGGACCTACATCAAAATGAATGCCGTTCTGTTTATATTCCTGGCTTTTTAAAATATTTACACAAAAAAAAAAATGACTGCTATTATTTATTTATTTTTAAAGGTCGGGACAGACTTTGAAGCTTTTTAACGACGTTCTAGGAAAATCGTTAAAATATAATAATCAAATATTACTCTTTCTCAAGCCACTCTCTCAATTAATATTATTTTATTTTTCCCTTTTAAAAATTATTTTTGGGTCTGATATCAGTCTTTTAAAAAAACAACTAATTTGAAAGCTCTTGTAAAGACTTGTAAAGACTGTTTTCCGTTAAATACCAGTTTATTCTTTCATTGAATTTCACAAGTCGATTTATTTGCACGAAAGGATGCACACAAAGTATTGTAAAGGAAAATATAAGGGAGCAAAGGTACTGTTAAAGAGAATGAAAAATGACCTACCACAATTCAGAAGAATTGTAAGGAAATGCGTAGATTAAGAGAATTTTAATATTTATTCTGTAAATATTCCATAATTTCACCAATATCGATTTGTTCCATCTTTCTGGCATATTCCAAAGGATGGGCACCAATATTTTTCATGGTGAAGATTTATTGGATTTTTTTGACAGACAATTACATGAGGGTATATGATCTTCATATACCTTGCCATGGACACGAATGTCCTTAGATGAACGCTCTACCCGAACATTCCATTGGCCTCCTTTATCGAAAACTCGATTAAACAGCGGACATTCCACCCACCATCTCCCAGAGGAGGAAACCAATGACTTGTTTAAAATGAAATTGCCATGAGACAAGAAAACTCGGCACGTACTTTTGCGTAACAATCATATAGAAAAAAACGTTTAGTACATCAAAGTCATGAACTCACCTGTGCGTCAAGTGTACGTTAAGCTTATATAGTTAAGTGATTAGCTGTTCAACCATAAACATCAGACAAAAAGCTGGAAATGACTCTTATTTGCCTCAAGGTTTTGCCTGTGCTTCATAATCTTAAAAATGGAGAGGTCAATTGCTCTAAGCAGAAAGGATTTAATATAAATGGAGATGATTACATAAGTACTTTCAGTGTTGTTTTTTTGGACTAGCCAGTAGTTAGTATAGTAGTATGAAGCTCAAAGTTATTTTTCCAGGATATTAGCAAACCTGGTTAAGCTCTCATCGTTCGGATCTTTAACCCAATAATAGGACCATGCAGTGGACTTCTTCAGGTCCTTCACTTACCTTATGCCCTTTAAGCCATTCAACTAGTAGTTTTATTATTGGACATATAACAAAAGAAGATGGTGCTACAAGAAAAATAGATGGAGGTCAAACTACCTTTGTCATAAAGCACCTGTACATTACGTTTAATTGAATTTTTTTTACACAGAAATGTTTATTGCTCTCAGATGCATCGTGTATTAAATTCCTGCCTGAATACAGATGACTCACATAAAAATTGTTTTCAGTATTCCTTACAGGACAGCTGTAGGCAAAAATAAAATAAAAAAAAAAAACCTTAATTATAGAACATGCAGTGCTCAGTCACTGGACATTCAGGAACACCAGGATACAGGAATTCCTAGACAGTAGTGAAAGACCAACCGTCCCACATGTAGTACAAATAAAGAAGACAGACAATTATGCAAAAGATGTCAAGCTGTCCCTTTGGCTTTTTATCCTTCATAATATTCTGAAGGAATAAAGAAAAAGGAAAGTTGGACTGGCTTTATTCACGGTGTGTAACTTTTATTTGCGGGTGAGCAAGGGTTTTTATTTGCATGAAAAAAAATTCACTTATGTGTAATTGAAGGATTGCATCAAGTATTAACATTTTAAATATGAATGCTTTAATGAAAGAATAGAAATAAATGACCCCACTGAACCTTTGCTGCCGCATATAACTATCAGGGGGCAGACATGTTGTATAGAATCTTTGGCCATATTTAACTTTCTGCCTGAATACAAGTGGCTCACGTCATAATTATTCAGATAACCTGGGAATTCTTAAGAACTATCATTAGCAGCATTTGGTTAATGCATATGACATAGAATGTTGCATATGTGATAGGCTATATTTTGAAGGATCTGAGAGTTCAAGGCTATAAAAATGCCACCAAATGTCACCAAACAAACAGATGTACCATCCAAATATTTAACAATTCTGCCATTCAGTTATCACTTATTGCGGTTTGTGTTTTCCCTTGGATTCTGAACCAAGCTTGTTTACTGGATAACCCTGGTCTCTCCCTTCCCCTGACCCAGCTTGTCTCCTTCTACATATGATTGAGATAAGCCCTGCACGCCTTTTAATGTAGGATACTAGCTGTCTTTGTTTTATAAAGGATGCCATTTTGTCTCTTCATCTCTATTTCAGTGACACTTGTTCCCTCAAACCTAGAAGAGCATTAAAGTCACTACCACAGAATCACTTATTTTACAATATTATATATATTATATTTTTTATGTTTATATCCTGGTGCAATTTATGTTAAAAACGTGCTATACATTTTGTTATATTATTTGATTGGAGTGAAAGTACACAACCCACTTTACCTTTGTTACCACCATCAACCCAGTTGAGGGCCACCACACTAGGATACCCATCAGTGGAAGAGATACATCATGAATGTACCACATAACTTACTTCCACTGACTACTACATCAAGCCACACAGCCGACTATTTCACAGTCACAGAGCTCAATACTAGTAAGTCAGCCAGTGTTGACCTCCTGTCCCCAGGCATGGATGCCAGTTCCGGCTGGAGTCCAGGTGCAAGGGCTGGAGCAGGTGTGATACCCTGTGCAGGGTGACCACTCTCCCCCAAGGGTGGAGTCCCAGGCTTTGAGTGGCCACAAACAGGGGTTTGAGGCCTTCTATTGGGCATCTTGATAACCAGGAACAAATGGGCAAATCAGAAGATGTAGTCGGGGTCACAAGCCAAAATTTCAGGACTGGAGAAAGTCAGAGAAGCCAAGGTACTAGCCAAGTCAGGAGTGGAGAAGGATGGAGAAGTCAGGGTACAGGCCAAGTAGATGTCAGTAGGTCAGGGAACAAAACAATAGCATAAGCAAAGGACAGGCAGGCAACATGTTCCAGCAAAGAGTGCTGGGAGGAGTGGGTTTAAATAAGGCAGTAACGATGGACAAGGAACACCTGAGCTAAATTAAGTATGGGCAGGAGGTACAGACAGACACATAGCAATGGTGAAAACCCAAGCCCTCTGATGGTGCACAGAACAGTTATAGGTACCAGAAACACAGAGGTCCAGGGTTCAATCCCAGCAATGGTTATACCTCCAGCTAATGCATGGTGCACAATTAGTGCAATCCATTGATCTACCAGGGGTCAGTGCCAAATCCCTGAGGGGCAGAGTTGAGACTGACTATTACATTTTCTCAGTGATCCGTAAAGGCCGTGAGCACAGTATCCCACAAGGACAAATATATAACCTCTGTTTGGGACAACAACCTCATCCACTGGCCAAGTATAAGTTGTCTCTGACATCCGCCCATTTATTTATTACCAGTTACTAGCAGAGGTCTAAGATATATTCATGAGCCAAGGCTAGTTAGTACCCTTTGTCTGGAAGTCGTACACAAATCAGTAGCGTAGACATTTTATTGCAAACTTGTATGTCCAAGTCAAATAAACAAAAAAGACAACAAACAAAAAACTTAAAAACACCCAAATATGCTGTGTGTGTAGACATGTTTAGTACGTCTATGCTTACACCAACAACAAAATTGTCTAGCATTACAAAATACATAGATTGTGGTTGTACGGGAACTTTTTTCGAATAGTCCCCTTGCAATATTGTCAGTTCCCACAAACCACTGAGCTGTATTACACTCTGCCATGAGTAGTAATAATTCAACATTTTCCTTCTCTAGCTACAAGTCATCGGAATAATGCTCGAGGGGGGTTATGCTAACATGTGTCAGGTTGCAGTCACATTGTTTTAATTTTCTGCAGGTGGGACACATTGCCTTCCAGTTAGTTCAAATCATTATTTAAACCTGGTAGTCCCAAACGCATGCAGCATCATCCCACAAGAGGGACATCCAACACAAGGAGGCAACGCTAGCAGTACAGGAATCCAAAGAATGTCCTCTGGTTGGATTTGTTTGCATGTTTGCTACGCTTTCATTCTTAGCTTTCCTGTTGGTTGAAGTTCCGGTTTCCTTGATCAAAGGCCTATTTGTATAATGATTTGAGGTTGTAAACCTTGTGTACTATGTAAGAACCCAGTAATAACATGACACCCCTCCGGTTTCTCAATACAACAAGATTTTGAAGCTCGTCCCTAGTCATCTAACAGAAACGAGTGAGAGAGAAGAGATAGAATAAAGTCTATAAAAAGATTGAGAAATCATAGGGGCCACTCACTAACAGGGCTTAGTAATAGACAAAAGGTATTTTTGTATCATAATGGAATCTTGTTAATGTTGTATATTTTGTCGATGAATTCCATTCATCTATCAGTAGTAGCTACAGTATGTGAACAAAAGTATTAGGACACCGGGCCATTACACCAACAGGGACTTTTATGACATTGCATTCTCAATACATAGACATTAATATATAGTTGGTCCCCCCTTTGAAGCTATAGCAGCTTCCATTCTTCTGGAAAGACTTTCATCAAGATGTTGAAGTGTTCCTGTTGGAATTGTTGCCCATTCCTCCAGTAGAGCATTTGTGAGGTCAGGCACTGACGGTGGACGAGAAGGTCTGGTTTGCCATCTCTATTCTAGTTCATCCCAAAGGTGTTTGATGGGCTCTGTACAGGCCAGTCAAGTTCTTCCCCACCAAACCCATTCAACCATGTCATTACAAAGTTGGAAACATAGCATTGTTTCAAATGTCTTAATATGCTGAAGTGAAGGTAAGGTACCTGTTATTTTATGGGTGTTCCTGTCTATTTTGGCATTTTGTTGGTAATAATAGTTTTCTTTTAAGATTTAACATATTGATACAATATTTTATATATTTTTTCAGGTGTTAGTTAATGACAGGCTATGTGAGGCCAGTTCTAGAAAAGTAGCATAACCATTACAATATAAAACTCACAGGTCTTGTAGATGTGAGTTAGAATCCAGACGGCTCAGTGTAAAGACAATGTGGAAATACATTAACATCAATAAAAACAAGGTTATGCATTACATTAAGAAACCAGTTTAGAAGAGAGATGGGGAACTTAAAATAAATATTAAACTGATGTATAATATCATTAACGTGATGATGATAATAATAATATAGGATAGAGGAAGCTCAGAGCACAGAGACACCTGTTTAAAAAGATTATCATGAGAAAAACATATTGTATAGAAAATACAATGAGCAGGTAAATAGGAATGAGATTGAGGATAAATAATACACATATGTTAGGAAGGCAATCATTTCATGATAATTAAACTGAAACATCAGAAAGGTGTACATCCACATTGGGAGGGGATAGGGGAAATATATTAACATAGAAGGGAATAATAATAAAAAAGTGTAAGTATGAGGAGGACAGGTAAGAGAAACATGAGTTATTAACAAAAGTGCTGAAAATATTCAACTCTGTCATGTTTTACAAATAAGTATATTAATACAAAGATGAACAAAAAGCAGAGATGCACACTGTGATTTCCATATGAAAAAATATATGCTTTATTAGTAAGTAAATTCATTATTTAAGTTTTTCATCAGAAACAAAAAACAGGACAAAATAAATAATAAAACAGAGGAAAAAGTAGTGTAAAAAGTGGACCTTTCCTCCTTTTTTGTCGCAAACACTTACGTTTTTACTTTTTTCCCTACTTTTTCCCTGATTTTATTAATCTTTCTCCCTTTTTTTCTGCTGAAAATTTTCAATAATTAATGTATTTATTTACTAATAAAGAATATATTTTTTATATACGCTCTTTTGTTTATTCTTTGTATTTTCATGTACATGCCCTTCAGGGAAGGGCATATAAACAGTATAATGTTACACCTGACAACCTTTTCTATTACAATCATTTCCCTTATTAGTAGCTAGCAAACGATTAAGTATATTAATACCATTTATGTTAACGGGTGTAAAAAAAAAAATTTAAAATATTTTTACTTGTGATCACTGCAATTTTGAAATATTAACTAGAATTAGAACTATAGCTCTTTTGATGAATGTTTAGCTATTTAATTGGGATCTTGCTTAATTACTATTTACTTCAGAAATACTAATCATAATTATATGTTCTAGGGCTATAGTTAGTAAGCTGTAGATCATGTTGCAGTCTTCATTCAGTCTAAGCAGCAGTAAAATATACAATTTTTTAAATCTAATTTAAACATATTCCATCCAAGTCCTGTGGCCTTCTAGATCTGTCTGAACTACGGCTACCATAATTCTCAGCAGTTCTTGTAGGCTGTATGGGTATTATTGGATTTGTAAATCAGTAGCTGAAGGGCTGCAGGTGAAGAGTTAAAGGGACTGTCTCACCTAAACATTGTTTTTACTGTAATTTAGAGAATAAAACTTTTTTTTGTTGAAAATTATCTATACATTCTGTTAGCAAAACTGTAAGCAAATGGCTAAATTAGGGGAAAAAATGTGTCTGTGGAGTCTGCTGCTTATGACATCACCTGCGGCACGGTATGCAAATTACACATTTCCCATTCAATACCAGATCATTTGCATATCAAGGCACAGGTGATGTCATAAGCTGGAGACTCCACAGACTTTGTATTAAATGTTTCTCCCAATTTAAGCATTTTTTTGCAGTTTTGCTAACACTGTGTATAGATCATTTTCAACATTTTTTTATTCTCTACATTCACAGTAAAAACAATGTTTAGGTGAGACAGTCCTTTTAATGCCTTTAATCCCTTTTCTCCCCCCCTCCACAAATGTTTGGTGCCTTTTTCGTGTGATCAATAATACATAACAAAGAATAATACAATGGTTTTTTTTTTTTTTTAATAAAGCAGTTATTTGTTAATACTTCATAGAAACATAGAAACATAGAATGTGTCGGCAGATAAGAACCATTCGGACCATCTAGTCTGCCCAATTTTTTTTGGAGTACTTTTATTAGTCCCCCGTTACCGACTTATAGCTAGGATAGCCTTGTGTCTATCCCACGCATGCTTAAAATCCTTGACTGTGTTTACCTCTACCACTTCTGCTGGAAGGCTATTAAATACATCCACTACCCTCTCAGTAAAGTAATACTTCCTGATATTACTTTTAAATCGTTGCCCCTCTAATTTAAGACTATGTCCTCTAGTTGTGGTAGTTTTTCTTCTTTTAAATATGCTCTCTTCCTGTACTGTGTTGATTCCCTTTATGTATTTAAATGTTTCTATCATATCCCCCCTGTTACGTCTTTCCTCCAAGCTATACATGTTAATATTTTAATAAATTCATTTATCTCATAACATAAACCATGCTTCATTTTGTAACATGTTTTTTGTGTGTGTGTCTGTGTGCAGAGAATGGAATACATACATGCAAATTAAAATACTATTCCAAGGGAACAGACATCTGTCTTGAACTGCCTTACAATTTTGCTAAAAAAAAAAAAAATGCAAATTAAGTATTCAAATTGGAAGCTTGTTTGCAAAATGTCCAAAAACATTTTTTTCTATTTATTTATCTTCAAAGACTACAGAGGCACAAGAAATAATGATTTTCCAGATTTAAAAAAAAAATGTTGATTATAGCACACCACACAAGTATTTTCTTCAGCTAAATTAAGCAGCAATTTTTCCAAAGGTAGAACATCTTATATGGGAGCTTTCCATATTTCAAAATACTTGTGCTTCTGAAGGCTTCAGTCTGGACCTAACTGCTACCTGCCCCCCTATAATATTCTACTCCTTTGATGAAAGTGGATATAGTCCAACAAGATCAAATGGACCAGAAGCTGAGCAGATAATGATATAGTTGTGAAATAAAAGGCACAACAAGGCACAAGGTAGAGTCAGGGGTGGAGGCTCCGTGTGCTCCAAATAGACAGCACAAAAACCCTGGAAATACACTAAATAAATCCGAGTGGTAGACGGCAGCAGTGAATGCGGGATCAGATTCAATCACTCTGTTGCCAATTCGACCAGCACGGAAAGTATATGGATTTTCGTATACTTTTTGTGCTGGTCAAATTCGCAATTGCAAAGGAGAGCTACAAAACTAATAAGGGGTTTGGAGTATCTTAGCTATGAAGAGAGACTTAAAAAATTGCATTTATTTACGTTAGAAAAAAGGCGTCTTAGAGGGGATATGATAATATTACATAAATACGTGCAGGGCCAATATAAGGAGCTCTCCAGGGACCTGATCATTAACAGAAATGTACAAAGAACAAGAGGTCACCCCCTGAGACTGGAAGAGCAAAGATTTCATAGGCAGCAAAGGAAGGGATTCTTTACGGTAAGGACAATAAAGTTATGGAACACACTGCCAAGAGAGGTAGTGCTATCATCCACAATATTGCAGAACATACAGGGCTATTAATAATAGAATAAGCATTAATAAAAGAGCTTATTGATCCAAGGAGAAATCTGATTTTCCCCCAGGAGGCAAAATTCGAAATAGCTTCCTTAGGGGTTTTTGCCTTCTTTTGGATCAAAAGCTATAATGATAGGTAGAAGGGTTGAACTTGATGGACTTGTGTCTTTTTTCAACCTAAATTACTATGTTACTATGCTTCTGCAATCGGCCGCTCGGATATATTGCCAGTCCGGCGCACACCCGTCACTTGGTGGTAGGACACGCCCCATGGTCGGGTTCTGTAGGTAGGCAGCCGTCAAACCTTTCAGTGGTTCAGATGCCTGTAATTCTCAGACACTGTGTTATATTTTTCATCTCTTGTCCCTCCTCAATGTCTTTGCAGGCTTGAGAAGAGTTGGTTTTACTCTTATCCTGTCCATGTAGTGGCCAAACGTGGATCTTTCTCTCATATGGGGCTATTCACTAAAAGGTGATATGAGGTGAGATGAACATTTTCCTCTGTCCAATTTAACTATACATCGTGCATTTCTCCGCTAAGCAAACTCACCAGGATTGCCCCTACACAATATATAAGCGAAATTGATGAGATGTAAATCTCACCTCAACTCACCTCAACTCTCCTGCAATTTACCTTTTCTGTAAATATCCCCTATAATGTTTATGCAGGTTTTAGATGCCAGAACTACAGTGCAGACCTACAGGGGTTAACTGAACTTAAATTAATATTTATTAAAAAAAAAAAAAAAAAGCTTTAAAAAAAATGGGGAAAATACCATAACTTTTGTGTATACTGTATGTCTACGACAAGCATATGTTTATCCATGTGATGTTTTTCAATATCAAAAATAAATATATATATTTCAAAAAATTGAGAAAATAAATGAGCACCATAAAGTAGGAATGTCACTGATCAGCAAGGGATGGGAAGGGTTTACTTAACATTTTCCAGGAACTGCTGCTTTTACTTTTTATTTATTTTTTAAACTTTTCTGTCAATCTCTGTTCCTCACAATAAGTATGAGAGGTCCAGAGAGTGACTTGGTAAATGTTTAAAAACATTAAAACATTTGACTTTGTAGTGTGATCGCATATGATCACTGTGATTGGCCATCACAGCTATCACATGACTTCAGCGCGGCACACTCAGTTCAGGAATACTGCCTCGGATGCGAGGCAGAATCCTAAACCTCCTAGAGCCAGGTGGCGGTGCGCATAGGTGCACACTGCTGTATTTATTGTATGGAGGGTTATCTAGTCATAAGATTACTGCGAAAAACATGATGGCCAGGAAATTAACGCAAATATTACTTGGCATATGGTCCAGATGCAGGTTGGACATTTTGCCCTTATGGAAAAGGGAGAATTTGGGGCTTTTCATAAGTGGGATAACTATTTTAAGATTTGGCAAGGATGGGACACTTTCATAGAAGTAGTTATCTAGACCTAGGTGTAGAATTGTTTTTTGGTTTTCTAATAGTATCTGGTATACTATTAACTTAATTTGCACAGCATTATAAATATGCTTATTAAATGGACTGAAGCGGGATGCACCCAGGAAATAATTGTATTTTCTATTTATGTCTTGAACCGCTATTATTACTATAAAATCAACAATCCAAATGGGAGAAAGGAATATGTCAGACATACAAAAAACACACAATGTATCATATAGTCTGCAGAACAAAGACTACAATATATATTGTGAGAGTAGGATCTACTGAGAGTGTGCCTTGACGTGGCGGGTGAGCTTAAAGATGCTTTTGGCCAATTCAAATAACCAAAACCTCTCATTTATATTATATTTATATATTTGTTGCCAACTTTATTAGGGTGAGAAGCGCAGACAGTTTTTATTTCTTGTATACAATACATATATACAAAACATTGATAAAAAAGAGAGCAGTGTATGCAGTATCGGTATAAAAATGAAAAATATTTATTACACTCACATCACAACACTGCAAGAGAGGCCAGCTCTCTTGCAGGATAGGCTCGGGGGTGCACGCTTCCCCACAGAATGAGCTGGATAATAAGGCCAAACCGTCAGTCTGCTCCAGGACCGGAACAGCAGCCCCCGTAGAGGAGTTGCCCGTGACTGGTCCCCTGACAAAGTCGGCGTTCTAGGCAAAACGCATAGGTCCACGGTCTTCTCATCCTTGTCTATATATGTATACCTTTTATATGCTGATTTTAATCTTCGGTGTTTGCTGAGATTCCCAAAAACGTATATCTCTTCATTAATTCTACAAGTGGCTGCAGTTCTCAACCTTCCTGGAGCAGACTGATCGTTTGGCCTTACTATCCAGCACATTGCCATTCTGTGGGGAACCGTGCACCCCCGAGCCTATCCTGCAAGAGAGCTAGCCTCTCTTGCAGTGTTGTGATGTGAGTGTAAGAAATATTTTTCCTATTTATACCAATACTGGGTTCTGTATAAATATATATATTGTAGTCTTTGTTCTGCAGACTATATGATACATTTTGTGTTTTTTGTATGTCTGACATATTCCTTTCTCCCATTTGGATTGCTATTTTTTGAGAACTAGAGGGGTTCTTGGGGAGACAGTTTTTTGGTGTCCTATAGCCTTCATGCTTTTTTGTACTTTTTTTTTTTACTATGAAATCAATCTGTTATTGATAGATGGATTGCATGTATTCATAGGTCTGCATGTTGAATAAGAATAATAATAAAAAAAGAATTATAGACAAGGCAGTTTTTTTAAAATGCTACTTTCAGTGAGCCAACTTATATGAAACTCATTACTACTGTATTATTGAAAAGCACTTCTAGCAATACCACCATTCTTTTATAAGTTACAGTTAAAGGGACTGTCTAGTGGCCAAAATGCATCTTCCAAATATTAATGCATATTAATGTGCTTTCAAAGTACTTTAAAATGCATGTTTTACATTTTGCATTGCCTAAAATATAAAATACTTACAGCTAGAAGAAATTGTGAAATTACAGCAGTTTGCAAGAAACAAGGACTGCCCACACTAGATGAGTAAAAGTCATTTCCTGTTTTTTTTTGTTTTTTGTTTTTTTGCTGCAGGAACCAATGAGAATAATGCCTTTCAAACGAATGGAATATCCTGTTTCCCTAGTGATGTCATCAGACAATGTGTTGCACTGTTAAGAGATCCTACTGTGTACAAGGTCAATCATAGGCCACTCAATAGACTCAATTTGAGGAGGACAGGAAGTGACTGTGTGAAACAAAACTTTATATCCTCAGTGTCTATAGAATCAGTGCTGCCGCACCTGCAGTAAACATGCAGAGTAATCACTGGGGAGGGCTTGAGTCAATCATTAAAAATGTGATTTATCCAGAATGCCTGCATCAAATCACACAGGGATAAAAGCCTGTGCACTATACAAGCAGTGATCTTTATCTTGCACCAAAGTGAGTTTGGGGACTAGACTGTCCCTTTAAGGGTGGCATTTTCATAAAAGCACATTTATTCTAGGTCCCCAGCTGGCTTTTCTTCTAAATGTGTTTGTGAAGCAAAAAAGATAAATATTCTCACTTTTCTCCATTTTAGTGCATCGGGGGCCATTCAAAAGAAAGGAGGGGGGGGGGGGCTTTAAAGCTTCTCATGTTGAGACAAGAGTGGCAAATGTTTCAGTTCTCTTTTGTTCTCCTAACCTGCATTCTGGATATACATTTCCCTAACATGGATTTGCTGTGTAAACTTTAAGAAACACACACACACACACAGACTATTATTTACTAGATAGGGGTAATATAATAGGTTCTATCGTATAGACAATGGGAAATGTTCCAGTATAGACAGATCTACCTTTTTAAAGCTGCATGGCAGTCTGCTGACATGATTGCTTAAGGTATTCAGAGCTCAGAAATCCACTTACAAAGACATCTGCCGTGGATAATTGTGATTGCAAACAGACTATTGTTTGAACACAGTAATTTGACACCCTTAAAACGACAGCCAACTGGGTTTTTTAATGTACAGATATTTATTTACTAGGTACAACTACAAAAAAATCAAAGAGATTTAAAAAAAATAAATAAAACATTCATTATTCACTTGTGCAACATGATGATTAATAATAATAATAATAATAATGAATGCATCTTACACAGGACTTTCAAGCTAATAGGACCGCTTTTCATTCATAATTATTTCCCTGTGCTTCTCAAGATGTAATTACAAAGAAAATATCAATGGAACTGCAAGTGGTCTGCAAAGATCAGGCATTAGTAGTGATGTTGGAAAAATGTTCGAAGTCCCCAAGCTTTGATATTGTATTGGTATTAAAAAGTTGTTCTTTTATTGTCTGAAATAATACATGTAGTGAATGTGTGAGATACGAAAAATAAGCAATTCATATTAACATGATAAGACACACATATTTATTGTAATGGTTGGCTGGTATAAATATTAAACTAGTAGGATTAAAATGAAAATAACACAATATTTTAATATAACTATTATTTATAATAAGTTAAGAGTACATGATTGACACCAATTAGAATATTAATTATTAGAATGGGTATAAATTCATGGTACATTGTTATATTAGAATAATTGTATCAATACAACATGATGTTTCTGTTAATTCGAAGTATTACATTAATAGGATGATAATACCAATATTTAATGTAATTGTTAGTTATGGCAAGTTAATATTACATTAATATGATAATGACGACAATATTTATTATAATTGTTAGTAATGGGAAGTTCATGGTTCATTAATATGACGATAATACAATTTATTATAATTTTTCGGTATGGGAATTTCATATTACATTAATATGATAATGATAAACATATGTATTACAATTGTTAGGTAGGATAAAGTCATCATATACTGGATATTAGCAGTGAGATAATTGTGCGTGGACAAACCTGCTGAGCTCCTACAGCAAGAAGAACAGAGTTGGCCCTGCATAATTCATTATTTAAAAAACGATATATTTTTTTTAAATTCTAGCAATGCATTATAGAAACATAGAAACATAGAAACATAGAATGTGTCGGCAGATAAGAACCATTCGGTCAATCTAGTCTGCCCAATTTTTTTTTTTTTGAGTACTTTTATTAGTCCCCAGTTCCCTATCTTATAGCTAGGATAGCCTTGTGTCTATCCCACGCATGCTTAAAATCCTTGACTGTGTTTACCTCTACCACATCTGCTGGAAGGCTATTCCATACATCCACTACCCTCTTAGTAAAGTAATACTTCCTGATATTACTTTTAAATCGTTGCCCCTCTAATTTAAGACTATGTCCTCTAGTTGTGGTAGTTTTTATCTATGGGAAGCTAAGCACTTCTAGCTCAAGAAGCTTGCCAAGTTTGTCCCTGAACAATGTATAGTTGAGTCATTGGGGTCTATTCCCTAAAAGATGAGTTGAGGTGAGATGGACATATCATCTCACCATTTTAACTATACTTTGTGCAAACCTGGTGAGTTTCACCCGCCAAGCAAGCTCACTAGGAGCTTGTCACTGCACAATTTATAGTTAAATTGGTGAGAATAAAAGCCCATTTCACCTCAGCTCACCTCAGCTCACCTCAGCTCACCTGCAAATCACCTTTTAGCGAAAAACCAGCGTGTGTGAGATGAACTGCAGTATATATTCAGTCACACGGGTATTAAGCACATCAAAGTATTGGGTGAACTTGACTTTAATCGATGTCACCACAGTAGAGATGACCTTTATCAACGTTTGTGAATGGGCAGTTGGGTAATATTACACATACACTGTTAATCCCCATTACAAATGAGCAAATCCAAGTCTGTAAGCAGCAGGCCACACATTATATTATCTCCAACACCACACAATATGAACAACAACCTCAATGTCTGTGATGTGCTCTAATCCAGTGAAGTGAATACATAAGAGTTTCAGTACACACGAGTCCGCTCACCTCTAGTAGAGCAATTCAGTGCTCTGTGCGGTAAGTCAGTGCAGGCAAGTCAATGGCAAGATATCATTATACTGATTCTCTTATGTATACACTTAATTGGTTTATAGAACAGCACCCTTTAATTCAACAAACCACAGGACTACCCTAGGAATCTATTATTATTATAATGAGTTAATGTGTTTTTAGTGGGAAACAGACATTTTAACGAACCTGCTAATTGGACTGAGAGCGAGGCTCAAGGACTGAGAGTGAGGATCAAGGGCTGAGAGTGAGGACCAAGGACTGAGAGCGAGGACCAAGGACTGAGAGTGAGGGCCAAGGACTGAGAACGAAGGCCAAGGACTAAGAGCAAGCACCAAGGCTTGAGAATGGGGAACATTTATTGAGAGAGGGAACAATGACTAACAAGGGACTACTCTATAGCTGGACTGACAGGTGACTGGACAAGGCAGCGACTGGAGTCCCTGAGAGTGAGGCCCAAGGACTGAAAGAGGGACCAAGACCTGATAGTGAGGAACAAAGACTCAGTGAGGGAACAAGGACTGAGAGTGACAGAGAATGAAAGGGGGAACAAGGATTGAGAGTGAGTGAGAAACAGAGAATTAAAAGGGGAACAAGGTTTGAGAAGTGACTACTATGTAGCTCGACAGGTGACTGGACTGGGCACTGGCTGGTTCTGGGGAAGCTCCGGCATCGGGTGAAACACGTAAATAGATGGCATTCTGCGGGAGTGAGACCACCTTTTGTCAGATATACTCATCTACCTGTTTGTGTTTTTTCCACTACTTCAGATACCTAAGTGTAAGGTATTTTTTTATATCTGCTACAATAAATCATGTATTATGTGTATTTTACACACTGTGTAAAAGACCAGACCCAGAGAGAGGAACCAGAAAGCCATTTTATTTGCTTATATTCTGTGGAGGAAAGTGTGAGTGCAAAATTTAATTTATACCATACACTCCACAATCAAACAAACATACTATACCATTGTCGTCTTGCGTGTTCTTTTTTGTCTTTTATATGTGCCCAAGGAGCTAGAGAACATTACTCTGGAAAATTATCAGGTCATACAGTTTGCACTTTAGCACACTGTCACTAGGGTTGCCACCTTTTCTACAGAAAAATACCGGCTATGCCATTGCTTCCATAGACTTAACATTGTCTTCAAGCCAATTTTTTACCGGCCTGCCGGTAAAATACCGGCCAGGTGGCAACCCTAACTGTCACATCAGATTGCTGATTGTGTAGCACTTGAAACAAGCGCAGTATTACCTCACTACCCACTGTCTTTTTACATATTTTCCATATGTTGTACATATATTCAACATATATGAAATGCACTTATTTTTACTTTAAAACAAGTCTCCTGCACAGTTACAGTTCTCTGGCACAGTTACACTGCACATAATTCAACAGGATCTTTAAATTGCTAAATGGCTGGCTTGCCACCTGTCTGTCGTCATAATGTTATGGCTGATTAGTGTATATACATATATATATATATAATGTGTGTGTGTGTGTGCACTACTACTTCCTTTGCAATAAAAAAAACTGTTAAAGCAATGGAGACTATGTCCCCTCCTGTTGCTGAATGCAAGTAACTGTAACAGTAGTTAAAAGGCAAAAGAAGCGATCTGTAACCATTATGCCATCTCTCAGCATCCAATAAGAGCCATGTGGCAACTGGTCCATTTTTGCCTCGATAACATAGTGCGATACTAGAGAAAAGCTACAAACATGGCTGACCCTGGGTGACTAGGCAACACACGGATTATTAAAGGACACTAACTTCAGATATGACTTTAGTTTCTATTACAGCTTTCACACCACTAGCAGGATATATAAACTATACTTCCTGGCCTCAAAAGGCTGAATGTTGTAGAAAATCTCAGTGATCTCCACATGCGCTGGACAGAAGCTGCTAATGGTTTAGGAAAGATTCCATTCTGGAGTTTTACAAAGGAAAACATGCAATGAGAGTTAACAACTCGGAGTTTGAAACAAATTCTCATATTAACCCCTTTGTGACAAAGGATGTGCCAGCAGGGCCGCAATCAGGGGGGCGGGCGATACACCCTTCCCGGGCCCCAGCCATTTAAAAAAAAAAAGTAAAAAAAAAGAAAAGCGTGGGCAAACCGGGCAGCTACCAGGACCCATTCATTCCTGTGGACCCAAAGCAGCGGCCCCATGAGCCCCCGCTGCCCGTGTGACTGTCTCACATGGAGACAGTCATGATCAGGCAGCAGCTGGCAGCAATGTGAAATGTCATATCCGTTGGCTGTATTTCCTGTACGCAGCGTGCTCGCAGGAAGAAACCCTGCGTAAGAGACTACAGAGGACGAGCAGCATCCAGGTAAGTATTGTTGAAGGGGGAGGATTGGCTGTGGCATATTAATGGGTACATTATCAGTGGATATTAATGGACAAATTATCAGTGGCTATTAATGAGCAAATTATAAGTGGGCTATTAATGGATAAACTATCCAGGGGTAGGGAGAGGGGGGGGGGGGCGAATAATTTTTTTCAGTAAGGGGCCCTGAAATTCGGATGGCGTCCTGCATGACAGACACATCATGGGAAAACATCCCATTCGTGACAATGGACGTCCTGCAGTTCTGATCTGGCTATACTGCGATTGAGCCGAGTGCCTCAGGATGGAGGCACTCCGGCCATGTCACTGAGGGCCAGCTCTGCCACGTCCGATCTCTGTGACAGCCAATCACGTGTTTAGCTGCCAAAGGCAGTGCCTGGCTTTGACAGCTTTAGTCCCCCCCCCCCCAACTTTATTGGCCCAAAGACTCAGGTTACAGTCGGGCCTGAAAAGTTCTGTTCTGGTAATAGGTTTTGCCCTACCCTTTTGCCTAGCTGTATCAAGGACAAAAATTTAAATGGGCAGTTCCGTGTAGCTTATTTTTAGTTTTAAGTAGATGTATTTATTATATGTAAAATATCCTTATTTTTACTTTAAAACAATTAATGTGCACAGTTACAGTTCTCTTGCACAGTTACAGGTCGCTGGCAGTGTTCCATAGCGCACAATTCAACACTATCTCTAACTTCAGTGACATCAGTAAAAGGGAAGGTGAGCTGTACAGCAGTTTTCATGTACCCATCTAAGAAAATGCTGTCATTAGCTAGTACTGTGGAATCAACCTCGCTCTGATGTACACAGCTGTTTCAAGTGCTTGGAATGCAGTGGGGTGTGGTTTCAGCAACCTTTGTGTGCTGCGATGTAGCAGAAGATGGAGGGCTTGAGCAGATGGACAGAATTGTTGATATAGCAACATTAATAAGTTCATACGCAGTTTTCAAGTGTCTCTCAGACACTTTAGGTGGAATTGTCCCTTCAAAAGAATACAGAAGAAAGACCCAATCAAGAACAGTTGATCAGGTACCCTCTGCTAAATACTTTGCTGTTTACACATATCTTTATATTCATTATGGGGTGAAAACAAGTGCAGTGGAAGAGGGAAATAGCACTGATTTTATTGTTATAAAAATATTGTTATCATCCATGTAATGATTTGGTTCCAAAGACACTTTAAACCACTTTACTGGGACAGTCCTGCTCTCCCGCTTTTCGGGATAGAGCTAGAGCTCGGCAGCATAGTGTTTGAGACACCAGAGAATGCGTACTGCATGGCGCTGATACTCTGACCTCCCAAGCTCCACCCTCTCAGTGCCCTGATTCGCCAGGATGAGAAGTCCAATTAACAGAACCCCGAGATATGTATCCATATTATAGAACCTCTAGCCCCAGCACTGTGGAATGCAGCGGTTACTTACTAACTTTGTTTCCATTTCATAGATGAGAAGAAACCTTGTCTCCTGAGTTAAGTTATAGTCATTTAGCAGATACGTTGGTGAAGTTGAACCCGTGCTAAATATTTCAATACTCTGTAAATGTAGTGGGTGCCACATATTGAACGCTATCGTTCATAGCCACCAGAACGGGGGACTTTGTCTGTAGGACTCGTGTTGTCAGTCTGAATAGCAGAGAATGGACTTGTGTTTACTCATAGCCTCACACAGTGTAGCAGACTGTGTTGCTTGCTATTGATCCTCCAGATTTCCCATCTTTAAAAATAGCTACGATGAAATAGCCGCTATACAACAATACCTGTAAAGGGAAAAAAAAATCTCCATTCAGTGTCGTACAAGGAAGGAATTACGTGTTACAAATCCGAGTGCCTCTTTGACCTGAGCCGTTTAAATTTTACAGGGGGCTTTGTACCAACCTGCTGATTACAGGGAAAAAAAATAACATCTTTTTATAAGGTATTTTGTGTGCAATTTTTTTTATTTTTTATCCTATCTCTCTATGTCCTCAGAACACGAAGCTTTTAAATGTACTATACACAGCAGGAATTTATCAAAATCGCCAGAAAGCTTCTCCTTTTGATCTTTCCCTTTCTCGAGAAAGTAAAAGTTAAGTGGGGCTAAGTGTTCCAAATAGTGATCATTGGAGGAATGTCAGCTTAGACAATGCAATCCAAACATTTACGGGAAAGAAACTCTCTTCCCACTCTATAGAGCTGCTCCTTGACGGGTCTAATGACCGTCGCTCTCTGCGATTGGTGTTTGCCCGCATCAATCATGTCCCACCCAACCATTCAGTGGGGGGAATGTGTTCATGTAGCTGAACCCAAGGTGAATTTAAGACAAAATTTTTCCGAAATATGGCTTTGAACCACAGTAATGGCTATGAATGATTTGTAATCCGAAAAGTAATGTTCGGCATATAGTGTAGATCCCTCACCCGGTGAACAAGTTAGCCTACGCATTTTGCACCTAATCATGGTGCTACGTTAAGGCATTTGCCTACGCACTTCATGCCTTTACTTGGTGCTTGGTTGTCTGCGTCTTTTTTCAGGATCTTTTGCCCATTTGGAGGCATATTCGATTTTATAGACACCACACATCGGTCGACGCTGCCATGTTGCTGAAAACCATATTCCCGCGACATGACAGCCTGCACACGTCAAATGTTTGGCTTCCAGAACAAGTCCAAATGGCTTCCGAAACAAGGCTGCACAGCATCTTTAAGAAGTCAACTTCTGTGTGAGTAAAAGATCAAATAGAGGTTTTAGTCTTTAAAGACCGGAATTAGCTGCCATGTTCACACTGACAAATTGCCTTGCAGCACAATCTTACAAGGATCTGTAAAGGACCTAGCAGGGTTGCATCAGACTTATATTTTAGGATTTCCTCGGCATATTCTCATTTGTTATCCTGGATATCTAATCTTCTCAAAGCCCCCCCCCCCCCCCCCCAAAAAAATGGGAGTTTTCACAGAACAAAAGCTTACAATAAGAATTTAATAAATTCCTACTTTCAAAGACCTGTGTTTACTAATTATGGCATGATAAAATCTAACCGGTTCTTTCTTTTTTTCACCCTTAGGCTATTATTATCTAATCAATGCAAATCCCTGCTACGTAATCCATACACGAAGTTCTGACACACAATTTTATAAAATTAGTAGGGGGGGGAGGGGGGGAGGAAACCTACGTGTATTTGGAAAACAGCTGTGGTTCCCCCTGGGGCATTTTTTTATCCACCTGTGCAGAACATTTACTCACTGACACAGAAGCAGTTTTTACTTTCAATTACCTTAACATTGGCAGATGCTGGTAGCCTCAATCTGCAAAACTTAAAACCTTTCCATGAAACAACTGTGCCAGGCAGCTAGTACATGAGTACTCGGATGAAGCACGAACACTACAAACCTTAGGCAAATGAACAAGATTTTTGACTGGTCGAACATAGAGTATTTTATGGGCGCCGTTCCACCCAGCTTCTGTATTTTGTACACGTTTTTAATGCTCCCTTCATTAGCCATTACTGTGAAATCAACCTCTCTCTGTTGAACACAGCTGTTTCAAATGTGTGGAATGCACGGGGGAACATTGTTTCAGCCAGCTTTGTGTGCTGCAGTGATGGAGGGGCTGAGGATGTAATCAGACCTGTTGCCACAGTAACAGCATTCACTCTATTATACTTTGCATGCAGTATGAATTTTTGAGATGACAGTAAAAATTGATAACGATAAAGATATCATTACCAGGTCTCCATTTTTAATTTTTCTATTTTGATCATAAATACAACATTTTGTAAGTTGACATATAAGTGTTATTGTTGCATAAAACTTTACCAAATTTACCAAAGAAAATGGATAAAAAATAAAAAACATATATAAATAAAACAAAACGGAACAAAAATATAAAACAAATCTAAACATTGTTTTTTTTTTTATAATGCTTTCTTAGAATGATCAATTGTATAGGGAGAGGTATTAGCAGAATGCTTGGTTGTATAGGGAGAGGTATTAGCAGAATGCTTGGTTGTATAGGGAGAGGTATTAGCAGAGTGCTTGTTTGTATAGGGAGAGGTATTAGCAGAATGCTTGGATGTATAGGGAGAGGTATTAGCAGAATGCTTGGATGTATAGGGAGAGGTATTAGCAGAATGCTTGTTTGTATAGGGAGAGGTATTAGCAGAATGCTTGGTTGTATAGGGAGAGGTATTAGCAGAATGCTTGGTTGCATAGGGAGAGGTATTAGTTGAATGCTTGGTTGTATAGGGAGAGGTATTAGCAGAATGCTTGGTTGCATAGGGAGAGGTATTAGCAGTAGAAAGAGGGAAGTGCTCATGCCATTGTACAGAGCACTGGTGAGAGCGCACTTGGACTATTGTACACAGTACTGGAGACTGTATATCCCGAAATATATAGATCATGGGCATCCAACATGCGGCCCGTCGGCCAAAGAGGTGCGGCCTGCTTGAGAGTGGCAGCGGTAGTCACATGAGCCTCTGCAACAAAGTGTGCACTAGTATGTCACTGACACCCGGTGCTCCAACAGCGTCAGGGCGTGAGGAGGTGGAGCTTCCTCCCCTCGTGCAGAGGAGAAAGCTCCGCCCCTCACACTCTGACCCTGTTGGAGCACTGGATGTCAGTGACATAGCGGTGTTCAGATAGGAACTAGCCCCCTCCCTGCAGCTAAAAGGTAACCGAGCAGGCAGGGGAACAACTCAGTGTGTGTGTGTGTGTGTGTGTGTGTGTGTATGTGAAAGTGAGACTCAGTGTGTGTGTATGTGAAAGTGTGTGACTCAGTGTGTGTCGAATTGGCAACAGAGTGAGTGACTGATGCCGTATTTCGCTGCTGCCTTCGGCCTCTCAGCTCTTTTCCGTGTATTTCCGTGGTTTGTTCACTGTCTGTTCAGAGCACACAAACCACGGAAATAAAGCACGGGATCGTGCTAGGTGTGCCGTGCACACATGGAGGATACGCATCTGCAGTGTTTTTTTTTAGAATAGTGGCGACTGAAATCTTAGAGATAGGTTCCCAACAGCTCAAACTTTCCTGGTGATGTATCAAGATGTTAAATACGCGGAGATCCTTTACTGATCGAAATAGCACAAGGGAAGCCACTGAAGCTTCAGAATGCTCCAAATCTTTACATTAATAAATGAAGTAACAGATGTTCATCCCTGTACTATACCAGTAGGTTAATTTACATTTCAATTAACCATTCATTAATTACAGCTGCAAAGTGCATAATATGGTCCTATTAGAACACCTGGGTACCATTCACTCATGTGTCAAGATAAGATGTATAATTTCCTCAGTACATGTTGATGATATTTTGAAATCACAGTTTCCCAAAGATAATTAAGCAGATTCCGTTTTGCTGAATGTTTGGACACATTAAAATTCTTATTTTTTTTCTCATTTCAATCTTTGCTAAAAGGCAGAATTTAAACTCAAAACATACTATTTTTTAAATGCCTTTTTTATTATTATTATTATTATTATTATTATTTTTTACAATTTTCATTAAGGGAATTGATTTGCCTGATAGGGTCACTTGGTATTATTTTAGCATTTGGCTTTAATTTATAAGAACTACTCAGCAAATTTGCACAAAATTACATTATTTTACATCTGTAAACATGTTATGTATATTGTATGTTGAGCTCTTTATTTGGCTTCACGTGATATCATGTGTGACTGCGATGTTGAGAGCTAGCCAGCCTTGGACAGCCCTAAATTTGACAGTATAGGACCCTCAACTTTTGGGACTGTTGACAACGATGCTAATATCATTCTGCTAAATAAATCAAACATGGCCTTATTTTACAGGTAAGCAACAAAGGTAAATAATCCATCATTGGGGGTCTCCAAGGAAGCTGCGGATCAAAAGGGGGTAGGGGGGCAATTGTCCCATCCCCCCGCCCCCCCTTTTGCACAGCGGATCACTCGGCGAGGAGACGCAGGCAGCATTGGCTCTGTGTGTGTTAAACACACTCAGAGCTCAATCAGTTCAATGCTCAGCATCATCACTACGCGCAGGGAGCGCGAGGCAGCACTGATTGAGCTCTGAGTGTGTTTAATACACAGAGACAATGCTGCCTGCGTCTCCCAGCTGAGTGATCCAACCTGTACTGCCTCAGGTATGAGAAAGGAGGAGGAGAAGAGCGTAGGGGGGGGGGGGAGGAGAGAAAAGGGGAAAGGAGAGAATGGAGGGGAGAGGAGAGAAGGGGGAAGGAGAGAATGGGGGAGAGGAGAAAAGGGGGAAAGAAGAGATAACGGGGGAGAGAGGAGCTAACAAGGGGAAAGAGGAGATAACAGGGGGGAGAAAGGAGAGAACGGGGGGAGAGAGGAGAGAACAAGGTGGGAGAGGAGAGAACGAGGTGGGAGAGGAGAGAACTGGGGAGAGAGGAGAGAATGGGGGAGGGGAGAGAACAGGGGGAAAGAGGAGAAAACAGTCATGGGAAGGAAGAGGAGAGAGACAAACATAGGAAGGAAGAGAGACAGATAAAAATGGGAAAGGAGAGGAGTGCGACATGATATAGACATGATAGAGAGGAAAAGACAGATGGACATGGGGAGAGGAAAAGACAGACGGACATGTGCCCCTCTCGAGAGCAGACTCTGGATCCGCCCCTGCTCCAAGGGGCACTTAAAGCACATCTTTAATGAATACCTCCCAACATTTGAAATGGCCAAAGAGGGACACTTTTGTCTTTAGGGAGAGGATGAGAGTGTGGCTATGGGCGGGGCATTGCCGGAAAGTTTAAAGTGACCATTAGATAATTACATAGTAGTTCAAGTTGATAAAAGACAGACAGCCATCAAGTTCAACCCCTTTTCCTTGTTTCCTCTTGTACATTTACATTATAACATTGACTGGGCGATCTTACCTTAAAGTGTGTGTATAACTTTTAAAACAGACATGCTTCATATATTTTAAAAACCGACATGCTTCTCCCTTGGGTCACCAGAAGATATTCAGAAAACTACTACTATAAAATGAACATCAAACGATGCTGAAAGCAAGTGTTGTACAGATGTTACCACAAAATACAGACCGGGAATGTTTTTCATTTATTGGTTTTAAAAAAGAAATCTGAGTTATTTGATTACAAAAGATTGTGAAGATTCCAAAGCTGGCAGGACAACTACTGGGAAAAATAGTAGATGCAAATAAAATATTTGTAAAAAAAAATAAATAATAATAATTAAATCTTGTCTCACAGTGCAGAAATTGTTTGGACCCACTCCCACAATCTAATACCTGTGTGAAATACACTTCCCAGGATGGCAGAAGCACCAATTTTGCCCCATATTTCCTCTATTTCTATTACTTGCTTACTCATCCAGGAGCAGGAAGAAGGACACTTTTATCTTCTGGTCCAGAGGTGAAAACAGAGAAAGAACCCTTATTAAAGTAATGAAACCTTGCATGTTAGTGACTGGATGTGGCATCACACGACCATTTACATACAATGTGCCAGAAGAATACAAGGAAGCCTTACCATGGACACCCAGGCTTTACATTTCCTAGGTCATCACTTGCCACACCAATTTGTGTAGTGCATACTAGACATGTGCATTCGTTTTCGGACGAATGCATTTTCGGACGAAAATAGCATTTTCGTCCATTCGTCCGAAAAACGAATAACGAAAATTTTAACTAACAAAATCCGAATGAACGAATGGTTAATAAACGAAAATCATTCGTTCATTCGTCCATTCGTCCATTCGTGCTATTGGCATTCTAAACCGAAATAGAGTCGGTTTACAATACCAATAGCATTGTACTACATTCCATAAACCGACATGAATGACTTTCGGTTTATGGAATGCATGTAATGCTATTAGCTTCCTATAAACCGAAATTGAGTTCCCATTCATACGAATAGGTCAATTGACCTATTCGTATGAATGGGGACTCTTTCGGTTTATAGAAAGCCAATAGCAGCATGTATTCTATAAGCCGAAAGTCTTTAAAACAAACGACGTTCGGTTTATAGAATACATGTAATGCTATTGCTGTTCTATAAGCCGAAAGACATTCGGCTTATAGAACAGCAATAGCATTACATGCATTCTATAAACCGAACGTCGTTCGTTTTAAAGACTTTCGGCTTATAGAATACTATTGGCATTCTATAAACCTAACTAGAGTCCCTCCTCATTCATAAGAATTTCTTATGAATGGGGACTCGACTCTAGTTCGGTTTATAGAAAGCCAATAGTATTCTATAAGCCGAAAGTCTTTAAAACGAACGACGTTCGGTTTATAGAATACATGTAATGCTATTGCTAAACTATAAACCGAACGACTTTCGGTTTATAGAATAGCCATAGGATTACATGTAGTACATAAGCCGAAAGTCTATAAACCGAAAGTCGTTCGGTTTATAGGCTGTCGGCATTTAACTATACAGAGACAGAGTCTCCATTCATAAAATTATGAATGGAGACTTTGTCTCCGTGTAGTAAAATGCCGAAAGTCTATAAACCGAACGATCGGTTTATAGACTTTCGGCTTATGTAATACATGTAATCCTATGGCTATTCTATAAACCGAAAGTTCGGTTTATAGAATAGCAATAGGAATACATGTATTCCATAAGCCGACAGCCTATAAACCGAACGTTCGGTTTATAGGCTGTCGGCATTTTACTACACGGAGACAAAGTCTCCATTCATAATTTTATGAATGGAGACTCTGTCTCCGTGTAGTAAAATGCCGACAGCCTATAAACCGAACGTTCGGTTTATAGGCTGTCGGCTTATGGAATACATGTAATCCTATGGCTATTCTATAAACCGAAAGTGGTTCGGTTTATAGTTTAGCAATAGCATTACATGTATTCTATAAACCGAACGTCGTTCGTTTTAAAGACTTTCGGCTTATAGAATACTATTGGCTTTCTATAAACCGAACTAGAGTCGAGTCCCCATTCATAAGAAAGAACGACTTTCGGTTTATAGAATAGCAATAGGAATACATGTATTCCATAAGCCGACAGCCTATAAACCGAACGTTCGGTTTATAGGCTGTCGGCATTTTACTACACGGAGACAGAGTCTCCATTCATAAAATTATGAATGGAGACTTTGTCTCCGTGTAGTAAAATGCCCACAGCCTATAAACCGAACGTTCGGTTTATAGGCTGTCGGCATTTTACTACACGGAGACAAAGTCTCCATTCATAATTTTATGAATGGAGACTCTGTCTCTGTATAGTTAAATGCCGACAGCCTATAAACCGAACGACTTTCGGTTTATAGACTTTCGGCTTATGTAATACATGTAAACCTATGGCTATTCTATAAACCGAAAGTCGTTCGGTTTATAGAATAGCAATAGGATTACATGTATTCCATAAGCCGAAAGTCTATAAACCGAAAGTCATTCGGTTTATAGACTTTCGGCTTATAGAATACAAGTAATACTATTGCCTTTCTTTGAACCGAACGAGAGCCCCATTCATAAGAATTTCTTATGAATGGGGCTCTCGTTCGGTTTATAGAAAGCCAATAGTATTACATTGTATTCTATAAAACGAACGAAAAAAATTAACGAAACGAAAATAATGAACGAATTTTGTCTGAAACGAATGCACTAATGAACGAAATTCGTTTTAGACGAAATAAATAACATTTTCGTCCGAATGGACGAAAACGAAACGAAAATTTTAGTTTTGCACATGTCTAGTGCATACCTGCAGCTGCTACCTGGTAGAGATGGCATGACATTTGTGATGTGCAAAGATTTACAAATTGTGTGTCCTTTGAAGCTGGAACTGATGTTACAACGTGTGAAATGTTACACTGAGTTAGTTGCCAGTAAGTCTATCTAGCATTTTTTGTAGGTTCTTTTCAAATGCTAAATGACCTTTAGCAGTCAGAAGACTATTCCTGCAAAAGTCATATCCCAAACATGCATTACTAATAACTCACAGATTATTAATCATGTCTCCTATTCTGAATATTTAGAATGTACACCATACAAAAGGGCCTTATTTATCAATTTAAAACTGGTGCTATTTCAGGAAAACTTGCTAAAATAGTACTAATAACCATTAAAACCAATGGAATGATGTAGCAGTTTGCTCCAAATTTAGAACTTTAAAAAAAAAAAATAGCACATTTTTGAATTGATATATCTGTCCCAAAATGAGTACAAATCTGGCTAGTGCAACTTGAGCCATTTGGAAGCTATTGCGAAGTCTGTGGTATAGAGTCATGGGTAGCAAGTGTGACATATCTATGGACTTCATAAATTGCATCAAATTCATAGAGTCAAGAATTATCTATGTGACATGCACTGAAGGGAAACTAGAAACAAGATTCTCTATTGTGACTGGGGTAGTTCCACCACACAAGGGGGAGGGCACTTCTAGGTACACCTTCCCACCTCTGGGCCTGCTTGGAAATCTGAGTTGACCTGCGAAGGTATAAATTTAATGATGAGAAAATACTGGTACTTCTCCATCTAAGTGAGTAGTTAGGTTTTCTGTTAATTTGGTGTAAATAATTTGTCATCTAATTTATTTATTTTTTATGCACAGTGACTTTTGTTTTGTTCAAAATAATTATTCCTTATTAAGTAATGCCTTTATCTGATAAAGACTCACGTTCCCTGATTAGACCAATTTATTGGTAACTTGAAATTGCATAGATATGGCATATTTTGTGGGTTTAGTCTAATCTGCGTGGGGGGGACCAGAACACCCCATTTATAAATTGTCTTGGTGGTGGCAGTGTTAGGACTTCAGCTATATCAGTATAATGAAGTGTGGGTGGTGTTAAAGGGGGGGTTTTGTCATTATTTCCAGTCTAGGGCAGGCAGATAGTTAATTTGAACCCTTTCGCCACCATAACCCAGTCACATACACTCTTGGAGTAGGGTGCATCCGTGACATCACTCTCTTATGATGGTATTCTTCAATATCCTTCTTTTTCCATGACATTGTATTAGAAAGCCCCTACATCATCTGTAATTCTGCTTTTTCCACTCTATTTAATTTTCAATTAAACAATCCTTACCTTTGCTAGTTGCCATTGTATATCTGATACTTCTTTATGTTTCAGACACACCCTGTCCTACCTTACTTGTTTTTTTTTTTTTTGTTTTTTTTAAGTTTCCCTCAGTCTCTCGTACCCAGTCCTTGAGAGGAGAATGAAAAGCAGGTTATCAAATTCTAATCTGTTGCTCAAATATTTGCTTTTAGTTGACAAATAGAATACAGAATTAAATATCCTTCTGTTCTTTATCACTGCGGGATTACATTTAATTTGACAAATGTGTGTTTGGAAGTCTGTGCATTTTTATAATGTCTACTAGCTTTTATACCTGGCTTCACCTAGGGTTTAAATTCTTGTATATTTACATTTTATATTCACTTATATTCTTATACTCTAAATAAAAAATAATGCTTACACGAAAGTTTGAAACTTGTAGGAGATCGGACGTTCGGTGTTTGTTCGTCTCTTCAACTGCTCTGTCTTATAGCAGTTCACAATCGTTGTTCTGTAAATCGTGCCACGTGTTTTCTCAACAGTTTTGTTGATTCGTCGAACAGCTTCTAGAATTTTGTCCATTTCACATGCTTGTGATCTTCTGAGTGGTTGGTTCGCGATAGCGACATGGTATACATACTATGGTTTTGAAAGCATTTGGCATGTATTCTGCCATGATGGGATCACATATTATGTAGTTCAAAATTTGGCTTCCGATGTAACACCAATTCTTTCCAAAATTCGGACCAATTAGCTTAGAAATCTTGCAAGTGCTCTAATGTTGATGGGTCACCAGGGATGTCATAATATCCTGTTGCCCATCCTCATATCCATACGGATATTAATGAATAACTTGGGAAAAGGAACAGTGTCGAAAGCTGAAAATAGTCACTTTGACCTAGAAATTCCAGTATGAATAAGCTGTGCACATTTCATGATTCTAGAGTTCGGCAATCTAGAGTTTTTAATGCTTCAGACAGGAAAACAAACAAACAGAAATTTTTTGTTTTATAGTTAAGTTTTCAGAAATCCCAGGCTTGTGAATGGTAAAATGAATTCCATTCCTCACAGGGTTAACATCATTAACATATTTAATTATTCTTGTGCCTGAAAATCACACTATTATATGTTAACTTCAAACTAATTCCATTCTCCCGCCTTCAAGGTTTGAACAATCATGGTTGCAGGGGATGCAACCATGACTGGGCCACTAACCTAAGGGGCTCAGGAGACCCCTGCGAGGACTTGCCTGGCAGCCTCACGTAAACCACCAGCAGCATTCATATAATCTCTTACATTTTGCTCCCTGCTCGCTGTGTCTCACTGAGACACTAGCTATAAAACCTCTACATCCATTTGTGATGCCATCATCCAAGGTTCTGTTTGAGACTATAAGCCTGAGAATATAATCCTTTCATGAACACAGTGTCTGTGAAAGTTTACAACCGCTCTGTAATGTTTCCTGGCATAACAAGGCATGAACCGAGCCGATGTTTAGTCATCTTGAAAAAGTATGAATAAAAATATTATGACACAAAACCATTTTTACATTCTGTCATGGAGCACAGAGTGTGTGAGTCATTCAGGACTCTGATGTCACCAACCTATCTCAATGCATTCCTAATTTAAATGTTGACCTTCAAGATAATGTGCCGGTCATGTTTTCTAACATGACAAGTAGAGCTGAACTTACTTTCATACGCAATGTGATACAAAAAGCCATGTTTAATTGGGGGGAAAAAGACAAGTGATGACCAGTTATTGATGCTATTGTTCTGTATTTGGAACTATTGACCCAAGGAAGTGGGTCAGCTACAAGATGTGTTTAAATGTGACAATAAAATATAGACTGAATTTTTAAGATATATGGTCAGTCCAGGAGACCTGGTATAGCCCGGTATTAATTTATGATCAGGACATAACTTTATTCAGATTATCTATTTTTTCTAAAATGTCAAGGTTTTTTTTCTAGTCTTTCCATGTAGTCATAGCACCAATATGTTGGAGGCTGTGATAAAAAAAATAATAAAAAACACAACGAATTTTAATATCTAAAAAATTAAAATGTTTTCATATTTAGGACATAGAAAGCTATAGAGTATCAGAATGCCAGGGTGGCTGGACAATTCCCTCCATCAACCATGGTCAGGGTCTGGCTTGAATCTAGGGGGGGAAAGGCAACCTTCACATTAGCAATACATAATGACTGCCTACTGGTGACATGGTCATATTATTCCCAAATTCTCATCAACATGATTTCAGCCATGTTTTTTGGTGAGCAAACGTGAAAGTGGAATTTGCAACCACCCAAAGTTCTTTTGGAATCGGGAACAAACTATGGAACTTCCAACCACCCAAAGTTCTTTTGGAAGCGGGAACAAACTATGGAATTTCCAACCACCCAAAGTTCTTTTGGAATCTGGAACAAACTATGGAATTACCAACCACCCAAAGTTCTTTTGAAATCGGGAACAAACTATGGAATTTCCAACCACCCAAAGTTCTTTTGGAATCGGGAACAAACTATGGAATTACCAACCACCCAAAGTTCTTTTGGAATCGGGAACAAACTATGGAATTTCCAATCACCCAAAGTTCTTTTGGAATTGGAAACAAACTATGGAATTTCCAACCACCCAAAGTTCTTTTGGAATCGGGAACAAACTATGGAATTTCCAACCACCCAAAGTTCTTTTGGAAGCGGGAACAAACTATGGAATTTCCAACCACCCAAAGTTCTTTTGGAATCGGGAACAAACTATGGAATTACCAACCACCCAAAGTTCTTTTGAAATCGGGAACAAACTATGGAATTTCCAACCACCCAAAGTTCTTTTGGAATCGGGAACAAACTATGGAATTTCCAACCACCCAAAGTTCTTTTGGAATCGGGAGCAAACTATGGAACTTCCAACCACCCAAAGTTCTTTTGGAATCGGGAACAAACTATGGAATTTGCAACCACCCAAAGTTCTTTTGGAATCGGGAACAAACTATGGAATTTCCAACCACCCAAAGTTCTTTTGGAAGCGGGAACAAACTATGGAATTTCCAACCACCCAAAGTTCTTGGAAACCTGGAAGAAAGAAGTATGTCTCCAAGAAAATAACACCGATCGGACCATCTCCAATTAAAGTGTAGCATCTTTCCTAAAACGGCCTATGCCTGGCCTCTTCTCATGTCAGTGCACCTGGCAGTTTATAGAACATGGAATAAACCGGGTCTTCTCTGACACGGCACTGCCCTTTTAAGTCTCTTCTACTTTACGATGACAAATACTCATTCTCTTTCTATGAGGAAAGAAGAAAAAAAATACAGACTTTGTAGGAAATCACCAGATGGCTTCTCCCTTGCAAAATGGCATCTTAATGTATCTTTAATCACTTCAAACTGTGAAGAAATACGATGCTCCTTTTCTGAATTAAGGACAAAACAAAATGTAAAAACTGAGAATGAAGGCAGAACAAGCAAAATAGACCAAAAATAGTCATTCTATTTCTTGCAGGCAAGTGCTTACGGTTTACCAATTGCCAAGGATCTTCCTAATTATGCAATCTCACGCTGGCTTTTTATACATTGTACCAAATAACGAATTTAGTAATACCCCTCGGAATATTGTTAATTGTTTAATGGTGTAAGATTTCACCCCCACACACCTGTCCCTCGGATGGATTCAGCTGAATATTTGTAGATGTGTAAACTATGGGAATATTTATATTTAGTCCGGTAGGTGGGGTTTGTTTGTATAATTAACTCTTTTATTTCCCAGTTACACATCCCTAAGGATTCCATCCTTCAGCGATTGGTGTAGGGGATAGGGGCAGATCCTTCTGCAAAACTTCCAAGTCAATTATTTAATTTTACAGCATAGTATATCTGAAATAGTTATGAATGTCTGAATTACACTTTTATTCTCATAGCCTATCGGATACTACACATATTGATGGGGAAAGTCCAAGATTTGATGGGACAGCCCTTTTTTGGGGGATCCCGTTCTTTCAAATTCGGGGTATCCTGGCACTGGCACACCTGATAGCACGATCCATGTTTTATTATATGTGACTTTTTATTTCGTTTTTTTCAGAGCATTTTCTTACCTCTAAAGTGAATTTGATATTGGGCAAGTAGATACTTGAAGTACTTTGAGATATCATTCAAAGTATTGCTTCCCGAGAACTTTACATTTGGGATTTAGCGCATTTCAATTCACCTGTTTGGGAATATTAATGAGAACTAATCATTACCAATCATTCTAACTCCGCTATTACAGCTATAATTGCTAGTAAACCCCAGTCAATTTAAAGGGGACATTTCACCTATATCATTTTATTGCACATGTTTTAAATATATGTGAAATTTCACCGGAATTTAGTGACCTCATTCAGAGGACACACCCAGGAAATCAGCGTTTTCAAGTGCTTGGAATCCAGCAGGGTACGATTTTGGACAGTTCTGCTGGCCAGTGATGTAAGGCAGGTGTGAAGAAAGGAAGGGAAATGGAATGCTATTGTTTTTTTTAATGTGGTTTTTTCGCAAATAGGGAGTTTTGGAGAAAAAATTATCGGACAGATTTGTGTATTTCTCTTTACTTGATACAGTAGTTTGGAAATTTGTGCCATGACTAAATTCACCATGTGGTTTCCTACTGATGAGACTGGACATGGAGTGGAGCCACCAACTTTTCTGGAGATATTGTACGTTATGGAAATAATAGTGCTCCATGGTCAGAGTTTCTTTGGGAAAAGTTAAGTCAGGGAAGAGTGAAGATGTGACCATGTGTCATGATCTCCCCCACAGCCACTCACCTGAATACCCGCTCCTCAGCTTCCCCCTTTTTTAAACCACCAAGCACTTTCTTTGGATTTTCTTTATTGTTTTTGACCTCGGATTACTCCTGACTCTGATCCCTATCTGGTGCCCTGATCTCGACTGTCTCTTCTTTTGTTTGTGAAGATATGACTAAGTTGGGCACACCCAACCAGCAGGCAAGCAGTGAATGTAGAGTTTTCAGTGGTCACTCATGCTCATTGGGTAGCCAAAAATCTATCATTCTCATTAAAAAAATGCCCTGATCTCTATGCTTCTGACTCTTCTGTTTCCGAACGGGACTAATCACTGTAAACTGAGTCGATTCTATCGTCATTTATTTAATAAAACTGTTCCCACATCATGTCAATACCTGAGCTACTATTCCAGAACAATAGAATTTAAGAATAAAAAAGTATTGTCTGCGAGTCTATAAAAGAAATTGTGACATGAAGATGCTGTATACTCAGGGAGAGCATTTTAATTGTGTTAAGGATAACTCGTTATACATTTAGCAGAAAATAAGATCTTAAATTTATATTGCCATGGTGACTACAGAAATCTTCTCTTTAACTGACCTTTGGGAGAAAATACGCATGGAAGATATGTAACACATTTTATGGATAGAGATACTGTTGCATTTGTTTTTAATTTTCCTTACACATTTTTTGCAGAATAAAAAAATAAATAAAAAAAACAGTACGAAGGAAAGACAACAACATGTAGATATAAACATGTTAGACAAGGTAAGTAAGAGATAAAATATCTCTCATGACCAGAACCGAAACCATAGGATGGAATAACTAATAAGCCTTGAATGAGTGTAATAAATACAAGCTTTTTCATTGTGGAAAATAGTTATATTTTAGAGTTAAAGGTTTGTTAAATTCTGTATGTTTCACAGGTTTTTTTCAGAATGCAGCCGGTATACGGACATGACTGCTGAACAGAAAACAATATGATCGGCACCCAAAATCTTAGTAAGGTAGCCTCAAACTCCCCATTATATCGTAAAGGAGGTTTCGGAGATTTAAAAAAAAAAAATAGGCTACCAAAGCTACCAAAATACACCATAACTTTTATAGAAAATAAGCACAGTTCAATAAATTGATACAAATTTCTGTTGCAATCAACTCACAGTCAACCAGTATTGAGGAATATTAGTGTAAATAGTGAGTGCATGGCAAGACCACCATTTTAGAACATTTTTACAACAAATTTTTTGTTGTTTAGAAGCCAACAACATTTATTTAAATAAAATGTTTTGACATTGTTTTTGGCAATCCAAGAATCAGGTTGAGGTGGGGGGATGTCAGGGAAACAACTAGGCCTCTTGGAGCTGTAGAGGCAGTAGTGTATCTTCCACAAGGCAAACAAGGCACTCACCTAGGGCGGCACTTTGCCAGTGGGTATTTCTGGTGCTTCAAACATTTTCACTCCCTCCCCCACCGTTCAGCAAGCTTTAGCTCCTTCCAGTTAATCAGGGTGATGGGGGCATGTACTGGACGTGGTGGGTTTATGTAATGAGGGTGATGGTGGCATGTAATGGGGGTGATGGAACATTTAGTGTGCATGCAGTGTGGGTGATGGGGGCATGTAATGGGGTGATTGGGCATTTAATGTGTGTGCAATGAGGGTGATGGGGCATTTTGTGGGTGTGCAACGTGGGTGATGGGGCATGTTGTAGGTGTGCAATGAGGGTGATGGGGCATGTTGTAGGTGTGCAACATGGGTGGAGGGGTGCCCGAATTTTGTCTGCCTAGGGGAGCACAAAACCAAGATACACCAGTGAGTAGAGGGGTGAAGGGTTTCTCAGTGGAGGAGAGTTATGCCTTAATTAGGCAAGTATGCCTGTTTTACAACTGGGTGATAAGGGCAGAAACCTAGAAAATGACCCAGAGGAGGAAGAACTAGCTCTGGCAGGAGGTCTTAAATGTGGTCAATACAGTTGATGGGAACAAAATGACCAGGGAGGTGGTGAAGAAATAGTAAGTGCATATAAACAATGTTTACACTATACCACTCTACCAGGTGAGGTGGCTCTGTTAACCTTAGTGTAGTCCTCCTCTTCACTTTCCTCTGGTAAGACAAACAAACAATTACAATGAAAATGTCACTGTGATAGGAATGTAAGTTCAAGCAAGTTTAAATTAAAAAAAAAATGTGATCACATCAATTAGTATTGCAATGTCCCAAACATATTCTTTTCTTTGCAGATACAACTGTGGAGGAGCAAAGCATCCACACATTCAACTTCGGCGAAACATATCAGGAGTCCATCCATGACCTCCTACCATTCCTCTAATGAGGAGGCATTTGAGGTTTCTACAAGGTTGGTCACTTCACCAGACAAATAATGAGATGATGACCTGGTTCCCTGTCACAGGTGTGGAGACAAAGAAGAGGGTAGGGAGTCTATAAGGGCACCTCCAGATTCCAAACATTTAAATATTTTAGTATAAAAGTGAAAACAAAGCCGTAGAGAAAGCTGTCACATGATGCTGCTGTCCGTGGCCTGTTTGCTAGTACTTGGGCCAACATTGCCATCATAATCCAGCACCTGGAAATGATGGTGAGCAATCAAGAAGGGTTTGCATGATGTTGGAGACGACTGAACGATTCTATAGCCATTTAGATTTGGGAGTTGCACAACTGGAGTGAATGTCACAGCGGTATCAGCAGGAGTGTTGATGGTGATGCTAGGTTGTTGTGAAAAACAGTGAATATATGTATGTATTTAGATATATGTACACATATATTACACAAACACACACACACATATTCTTTCACTTTTAATGGGGTTGCTATTTGACATTAAAATTGACAGGTTATTTGATATGGCAATTGTTCCATATGTGCCCAACTATTTTCTTTGTAAAAATGTTCCAGCCAAATATTAGAGTGTATGTGTAACAATTTTCGTGTGAAATAACCACTTTAAAGTATTTTTTTTTACTTTACTTTTAGGCCCTTTAAAGTTCATTTCTCAACAAAATAGCTTGAGATTTGAAAAGAAAAAAAAACATCAGAAATATTTTCCAAACTGGGCCCTTGCTTGGATGGGATTGGCACTTTTTTAATAGCCAAGAGCCTATATTTAAAACGGCATAGTTTCCCTGATCTGAATGCTGTTTGATGGGACAGCCCTTTTTTGGGGGATCCCGTTCTTTCAAATTCGGGGTATCCTGGCACTGGCACACCTGATAGCACGATCCATGTTTTATTATATGTGACTTTTTATTTCGTTTTTTTCAGAGCATTTTCTTACCTCTAAAGTGAATTTGATATTGGGCAAGTAGATACTTGAAGTACTTTGAGATATCATTCAAAGTATTGCTTCCCGAGAACTTTACATTTGGGATTTAGCGCATTTCAATTCACCTGTTTGGGAATATTAATGAGAACTAATCATTACCAATCATTCTAACTCCGCTATTACAGCTATAATTGCTAGTAAACCCCAGTCAATTTAAAGGGGACATTTCACCTATATCATTTTATTGCACATGTTTTAAATATATGTGAAATTTCACCGGAATTCAGTGACCTCATTCAGAGGACACACCCAGGAAATCAGCGTTTTCAAGTGCTTGGAATCCAGCAGGGTACGATTTTGGACAGTTCTGCTGGCCAGTGATGTAAGGCAGGTGTGAAGAAAGGAAGGGAAATGGAATGCTATTGTTTTTTTTAATGTGGTTTTTTCGCAAATAGGGAGTTTTGGAGAAAAAATTATCGGACAGATTTGTGTATTTCTCTTTACTTGATACAGTAGTTTGGAAATTTGTGCCATGACTAAATTCACCATGTGGTTTCCTACTGATGAGACTGGACATGGAGTGGAGCCACCAACTTTTCTGGAGATATTGTACGTTATGGAAATAATAGTGCTCCATGGTCAGAGTTTCTTTGGGAAAAGTTAAGTCAGGGAAGAGTGAAGATGTGACCATGTGTCATGATCTCCCCCACAGCCACTCACCTGAATACCCGCTCCTCAGCTTCCCCCTTTTTTAAACCACCAAGCACTTTCTTTGGATTTTCTTTATTGTTTTTTTTACATATATTACACAAACACACACACACATATTCTTTCACTTTTAATGGGGTTGCTATTTGACATTAAAATTGACAGGTTATTTGATATGGCAATTGTTCCATATGTGCCCAACTATTTTCTTTGTAAAAATGTTCCAGCCAAATATTAGAGATTAGCTAAAATAGACGATTTCAAACCGATCTCGGCCATATTGAATAGCCAAAATACGGAATTTTTCAAATTATGGTTATGTTCAAAAGGACTTATCTTCCTTTTCTATATTTTTTTTTTTCTTCAAATCTCTCACAGACTCCTTCCATGGACAACAACACAATCCCAATAAGTAATTTGATGCATTGAGTCTGGGCTCTTGAAGTCTGTGATTTCAGCTGACAAGAGCTTAAGAAAGCTATGGTTTCATCTGAAACCACAGACTTGAAATGCACACGAAGACAGCAGGTGTGCCTACACACTGATCTCCACTATCTTAGGTGAAGACCATGTGAAGGACCTGGGTTTCAAAGAAAGATACTTTGTGGACATTGCAGCACTGAACTGTCAGCGACCTGAACCCCTGACCAAAATTCTAACCATAGTACTAACCCAAAAAGTAACCCTGAGCTCCAAAGCTAACCCTACAAATAAACCCTAACACTAAAACGAACCCAAAAAAACATCTAACCCTAATACTAAACCTATTACTAAGCCTAATACTAACCCTAAAGCGAACTGTAAAATAAAGATTTTTTTGTAGTGCCAATTTATATAACCAACAAGTCCCCTCTGACCTCCTCCTCTCATTTCTCATTTTGTATCGCTATATTTCATACCTATTCACTCGTATTTATTATGTCTTCATTACATGGTGAAACAGATGGATCCAGCACAGGCATAAATGAAGTTTGTATACACCACTTAAAACTGATATACTATCGTAAGTGACAACTTATTCTTGTTAAGCCTCTGCCATCAATAACGCTAAAAACACTATAATCCCCCCCCCCCTTCTGCTGAATACATACTTACCTGGAACCCTCCCAGGCCTTATATACAATCCTTGACATGTTGTTGTCTTCTATAACATTTTCATTAGCAATATTCTATTAATTTTGAATATTAATTTAAACCTTATTCAACATCTATAGTCTAAACAAAGATTTTACTTATAAGATACGTTTATTCTTATTGATGTATCATCTCTAGTCTAACGCCATTACTTCCATTTAGAATTATACACAACATAAGAATGACTCAATTATTCCAAATACAAAAGTAACAGAGGCTCTCTTTCTCCAGTACATGGTTCATTTCCTTTCATTGAATATTCACAGACCAACACTTCCATTCTTATTTATAACTATTACACGCTAATACCTCTTGGGATAATTACACACTGTATCTATCTAAATATATACATACATTTCTTCACAGAATTAATTATTTAAAATGTTCACACATATTTGTAGTTACACCATTCATTAGAAACTCTTCACACATACACACAAACATTCAGATATTGAACTGTTACATCAAAATTAATAGATTTAAAGCCCTTACGTTACCCTTATGTATTTCTAGATGCAAGTTGGACTATTGGTAACAATTTAGTGAAAACACATCACTGCCATAGTCATCCTAAACTTAAATCTCCCCATCTGGGAGACAAATTTGATAACTCCTAAACTCATTTATATTTATTTTAACTTACCGCCATTTGCATTAACAGACCTTCGACTCGAGCTGCATAGCAATAAATACAAAAAAAAACAAAAACAGGCTTTACACCAAAAAAAACCCCACAAAATATATTAATACACTAATCACTAGCGATCTACCTGACCTTTTATAAAATGGATATGCAAAGCCAATAATCCATATGACCCATTTAATTTTTACCCCAGATCAACCAAGTCACATTACCCAGGAAACACTAGTTAATAAGGCATTGTAGATATTGGTGGAAACTTGACTAAATGTATCTATCTATCTATTTATCCGTCAGACAGTTGGGTACCAATAAAGTTGTGTGTCTGTCATTGACAGCCACGGCGCTTTTGAAGAATCCAGATAGCTAATCTCCTATGCCTTGTTTTTTTTTTATCCTATATAACCAGTGATGTCTTCGAAAAAAAACATGATAAAAAGATCATTTGAAAAGTGGCTGATTGAGCAGAAAAGGGATAATGTATTAAATGTTTTCAGATGTTGACACTACTTATTCTTTAAATATAAAGTAAGTTGTATTTCAATAATTCAAAAAAATACCTGACAGTTAGAGTTGTCACCTCTTCTTCAAAATCAGCCTGAAGTAAAATGTCGGCTTGGTGGTCTACTAAAGGTGCTCAGGTGAATTTTTAAATAGGTTGAGGCTTAATCATGAGAGGAAAGGGGGCAAGGTAGAAGACGAAAGAAACAGTGGAATGATTTATAAAACCGGCAGCCGGGTCCAAATCTTTCCCGTTGAAAGTAATGGGAGGCAACATGATTGAAGCTATTTTTGAGACCTTGGGGGTCATGTACTAAACAAGTGCAGTGGGGAAAAAAAAAGTAGGTAAAACATGAGTAAGGAGCAATTTGCGACTATTTGTAACATTCTGCAACTTTTTTCCCTGATTTGTGCCTCTTCCGTTTATTTTTATTTAGCGTGCATTTGTCCGGTTTCGCTAATAAATTGCGATTATATCTGCGCACGCTAAAGAGCTTTGCGAATATTTTGTGAAAAATAATTCTTAATTGCGTGTGAAAATTACACCAGCTTTTAGCGAGCGCTATCAAAAGAGGTAGAAAAAATATTCGCAAAATTACCTGTTTTTATTCTCAGTTATGCCCATTTTTATTCGCAATTTGCTCGTATGTACTATTTGAGTGTTAAATGTTTAATACACTGCAATAGGAGCAAAAGTGCAAAAATAGTTTTGCACATAACATATATTTGCGTTTTTTTTTAGTTTAGGCCCCTCTAAGTCAAACTCCGGCGCCGAATATGACTTTGTCTCAAAATGAAAGTCGACTTTCCGAGTCGAATTTTAGTAAATAGACCCATTAGAATTCAGGTGCTAAGTGAAGACTCTATGGTCTATCCAGCTTTAAAGAGATCCCCGTCACCCAAACAGTGTTTATTCTGTGAAGGCAGAGATTCAAACATGATCAGAAATGACCTTTACATTGGTTTAGCAGAATTGCAAAAGCATAACTTATTATATAAATGTGCTTTACAAATGTGTGTGGCCGTCTCCTGATTATGACATCACTCCGTGACTTGATATGTAAATGATACATTTCCCAGACAAAAAGTAGTTCTTTTGCATATCAGTCCACAGGTGACATCATAAACAGTAGACTCCACAAACAAATTTAAAACACTATTTTTTCCTTTATTTTATGCATTTGCTTGAAATGCTGCTAACAAAATGCATAGATCATTGTTAATTCTTTTTTTAACCCCTTCATGACGCATGGTGCTTGCGTCCCAAACGACGCAAGCACCAAAACATCACAAATTGTTCCTGGCCACCGATCACAAGGTGATCGGTAGCCAGGAACACTCTGGCAGAGACCCGATCAGGGTCTTTATAGACCCTGTGGGTCCCTGCCAAAATATCGCGGGACCTCCGGATGTCACGTGTGACGTCACGGAGGCGTGTCCGAACCTGGAAGTTCGGGCACGGCGCGATTTAGAGAAATGTAGCCGGTGCTCGCTTTGAGTCACTTTCACTCAAAGTGGCCTCAGATGACAGGTGGTATCCCGCTGCAAGTGCCTGCAGCGGGATCCGAAAACAGCTCATCGCGGGGAACCGCGATGAGCTGTTTAACAAAGGACGTACTATGCCGTCCTAACGACTTTAAGGCACTTAAAGTCAGGACGGCATAGTACGTCCTAACGTCACGAACGGGTTAATCTCTACCTTCAATGTTAAGCTTACAAGGTCCCTTTAAACATATAAAAGCGATGAGTAAGTATTTACACGTAAAATCTCTTTCATAAAACATAATGCATATTTTTATCTCGGCGTATAGCTGTTTTTTCTACTCTATTCTTGCAAAACGTGTTTAAATTAAATGATGTCTCATAATGGACTATTCATTTTGCTTACATACAGTCGAGGCCATTTGACAATACTGTGAGCAGAGAGAGGGCTTAAAAAAAGTCATTTGTTTAGTAATAGGTCTTATTCAGGATTCAGACCAATTACCTAATAAAATTGCACATTTTCTTCATAAAGTGTTTTACCGTTTCGAAAATATTAAACTCAAGGTAATGTAAGTTGGAGAATATAAATGTGTAATTTATTGGTATGTTATTAGTAATAGCTGGATCTCACATTAAAGAGAAGTCTTCACTTCTTACCCTCATTTAGTAGGTAGCAGAGGCATTATTAAACAGAAATGTACACACACCAAATAAGCCAGAAGGCCTGCTTTTCCCACAGATATCACACATTCACAGTGAGGCCGCTGGGTTGATGATGAACGACTTCCCTCACAGCCAATTCGGGTACCATTTTTGTTTCCCCTCTGCAAGGGATTCTGGGTAGGCACATGCACATTTAATCAACATTGTTGGCATTGACTGTATAAACATAATAGAAATAAGAGATTTTGTCCAAAGCATAATTAAGCTTACACACTATAGTGTATATATATAAATAGTACATATGAGCAAATTGCGCATAAAAAGAGCATAATTGTGAATAAAAACAGGCAAGTTTTCGAATATTTTTTCTACCTCTTTTGATAGCGGTCGCTAAAAGCTGGTGTAATTTTCACACGCAAATAAGAATTATTTTTCACAAGATATTCGCAAAGCTCTTTAGCGTGCGCAAATATAATCGTAATTTATTAGCGCAGACGGAAAAATGCACGCTAAATAAAAAGAAACGGAAGAGGCGCAAATCAGGGGAAAAAAATGGAAAATGTTACAAATAGTCGCAAATTGCTCCTTACCTACTTTTTTTCCCCCCAGTGCACTTGTTTAGTACATGACCCCCTTAGTAAAAGTTTACATGGTCCTATAACTAGTAGGTTGGTTAGGGGAGGCTCAATGTGTCCTCCGACCAATTAAGAAGCAAACAAAGAAGAGCCAATTATAGTGCAATGGTCCCACTTTGGGAGGGGGGGGGGGGGGGGTTACCCTGATTCTAGGCTGCTGCCCGGATTTGTTTCTTCAAAGAACCAGACTCTGCGCATGCACAAACTATTTTTTTAAGCTCTACATTCACAGCATTAGAACGTTAGGGTTAGGGTTACAAACTAGGTTTTGGGTTAGCAATTAGAATTATGGTTAGATTAGAGTTAGGGTGATGATTAAGGTTTTGGTCAAACTCTCACTGTAGGATTATTACATTACATTATTTTCCTTATAGGAATTTATATGACATGGTAAAAATAATGGTACATAAACAAAGCCCTTCTTATGGCGATAAAAACAATATTTAATGTGTGTAGGGAAAATGTGTAAAATGAGAAAGAAGAAAATTACAGCTAAACTCAAACACTGCATACATGTTAAAGCAGCCACCATCGTGAAAGAGTTAAAGAAGGCTCAATTAGTTACTCTGCATTCTTTCATTATGGCATCTCTATTTAGATGCAATCTTTCAATTAAACACGAGTACCTTTTCTTTACTTAGCGTTTTGTAAAACACGTGTTTCGGAAAAACGTGGTATGGGAGCTGCAATTCTGACCTATATCTTTCACCACAGGCAGAATAAAACTCGTCTTCATAATAATGTGTTGAACGTTGATCTCATCTTTCATCAAACACATTTTGCCCCATTACACCTGTTTATGGATCAATTATGGGCTATTATGTGGAATGTGAGACGCATGCAGGAAAATTGTATCCTTTGACAGTGTTAGAAAGAGAAAGCTGCGTATTTATTCAAATAAACATTTGTAAACATTCATAAACATTGAACAAAACAGTACTGGTCCAACATGAACCTCCTTGATGACATAACGGAGCTACCTTGACAAAGTGGGTGGGTTTTTATATTTGTTGACCAAGCTACAAAACTAAATGCTTCATAGTTGTTTAAATGTATCTGTTCATAGGGTTTGGTTAAGACTTTGGGTCAAACAAACTAACCCATTCCATTCTACCATTCCAGTTGCCAAAGGAACATGAACATGGCCACCCGGACACGTTTCCCTTTAAAAAGATATTATTTATCCTCTAAATAACCCTGTGGGTCGCTGACATTAGCACATGACCTATTCAAAAATGAGCCTTAGTTAACCCTTACCTTTAATTTGATATGCGAGACTGGAATCCAAAATCATTGCTTTTTTTTTTTATTGTGCTTATTTAATATACCACGGAGATGGAAGTACGTTCTTTACAAAGACAACACTGTTTAATCAGATGTTTATTTTTGTTGTGTTGACCAGTTTGATACATGTAGGTATATTTTTCAGAACTAAAGTAATAAGACCGTCTTAAAAAGGTGTCTGAGACATTAGAGTGTCTGCTTAACAAAAGCAATGAAAAATATAATATGTCTACAACTTTAAAAATAATCCTCACAGCCATCGAGACAGACAGACAGTTCCCAGTGTTCTATTACAGTAATGAAAAACTGAAATAAAGATGGCTGCCCCCGTGGAATTAAAAGGCAGATCTTTTATTTCGAATGAACTGGACAAACAAAAATAATATTTTGCCAGTTTTAATAGAGGACTGTAATAATTGTCCATTATTTAATGGTAAATACAGTTACTTTCTTAAACCATTAAACTGATCCGAGTAGTTTGCCAACTTCTCTTCTCTATTTCCCACAGGCACAATTACTGGACTTGGCATTGTTAGTTGGCCTCTAGGTATGATTTTATAGGGTCTTTAATAGCAGACCATTTCCATGGAGCAGAATTTAAGAAGAACTAGTCATTTAGTGAGTCGGTTTCAGGCTTTCGCTTGCTAAAGCTTAAATATATTCCATAACCACTGTACGTTAATAGTGAGTCAGCTTTGCAAACGCCTTTTAATTTGTCTCCCACCCTCCCTTGCTGTATGTCACTTAGGCAGCAGTCGAATCATGACAAACCTACAATTATATTGGCAACACTAACTGAAATTTAAATGTCACAACAACAAATCACAACACAAAGGCACTAAAAGTATTTTTTTTACATCTTTCACATGCCTGTTTCAGAGGCGCTTTAATAAATGACTGGCACAGAGCGTGAAAGAATTTTCGCAAAGACAAAGTGGTCCCGCTGTCAACATTTATAATAAACAGGAGGAAGTTGTATTCAGTCTACCTGCACCATTCGTTTTTCTTATATTTCTAAATTAGTGAGTTTCGTATAGTTAGGTAAATATGGAGAGAGCGCTATAAAACTGAGGTAGTAGAAAGTAGAAACGGCCGGGGATGCTCTATAATCCTCCGACCGGTTAGCCTCTCGGTACTCTCACCGCAGAATAAACATTCAAAAACAGAAGGGATAGAGGATAATCCGTTTGGATAGAAAATAACAGGAACAGGGCTGCAGGAACATGCTGTATCAAACATTTAATTATTGTGTACGTTTACAGGGCCCTGACGAAGCGCCAATACGCAGGCGCGAAACGCGTAGGCTTTTTGACTCACTGGGAACCCACTTTCACATGCATTGGCAAAATAGCTGTAAACGTCCACAATAATTAAACGTTTGGTACAGCATGTTCCTGCAGCCCTGTTCCTGTTATTTTCTATCCGAACGGATTATCCTCTATCCCTTGTTCTTCTGTTTTTGAATGTTTATAAAACTGAGGTAACCCAATACATATTTTCCTTAGGCGTTCTTCAGTTAGCGATGTGACTTATCCCCTGTCTTTTTGGCTTTAGTACCTTTTTAATATTTTGGTTTTTATTGGTTATTTTTTGATATAGACTTCATCAGGAGCTACAGCTCTTGGAAATAGTTTGCTCAAATGTCTGCCAAGGTCGGTAAAGTTTATGCTAAGTATGCTAGTTGAAGAAGTTAGTAAAGTTGTGGCCAAGACATTTCCCGCTATTTCTTTGGTCAAAGTCAGTTATTGAAGTGGGCTTGGATGGTTTAGGTTTTGGTTATAGTCAAAGGCCTAAGGAATCATGATTAACAAAAAGATCAAATTTTAAATTTTAAAAAAGTGCTAGTGGTAAAAAAAATATAGAATCAAAACCAAATCTTCTAGCCAGTCTCACTGTACAACTCTGTCCAAAGCCTGCATGATGATGTCATAAGATACTCCCCTGCTGTTTTACTGGCTCCTGTGTATCATAGTGGGCAGGACTAGGTGTACAACTTCTTTTTACCTGCCTTCCAACACAAAGAGAGGAGATTAACCCCTTCTCGACCAGACGGCAACTCCATTGCCGACAATGGACATGCCTAACACGTCCTGCGGGGAAAAGAGCGGTTTTCACGATCAGTGATAGTGGGCGCCATATGCAATATGGCTGTTCCCTCTTGTGGGTAGAGCTTCGGAAGTGAAAAAAAAAATCACTTCTGATGCTCTGAATCTTTTGCTTGACTGCCCCTAGAGGCTGTCAGCAACATTGCAATTAAAAGACTAAGTTAGCTTAAATCTAGAGTTAGGGTTAGAATTAAATTAGGCTTAGCATAGGGGATATGGTTAAAATGAAATTAAAATATATTAAGGGTTAGCATAAGGGTTAGAGTTGGGGTTACATTTAGGGTTAGGGTTAAATTTAGGGTTCGGCTTGGGGGTCAAAATGTCAATATAGGGAAAAAAACACTATTTTTGTTTTTTGCCCCATAACTCACAAAAAACTGCAGAAAAACATGGAAACAAGCATATTTATGAACTCGGGACAACATTTAGAAACTATTTAGATGGGGTCTTTTTTAATGATTGTATTTGTGTAAATTATTTTTTAGGTCAGAATGTCTTGTCACTAAGGGGTTAACCTGATCATACAGGATCATAACCCCGCCCCCTTGTGATGTAATAGTTACATTACCCTCCCCTTCAATGCAAGTCTATGATCAGAATTCTGCCTTATAGACTGCATTCTGTGTCCCCAGACCCAAAGTGAGATACTGGTGCTATAAAGTCATTTGTGGGAAGCACCCAAAAACATTATATTACACAAAAGGGTAGCACCCAGTCACACATGTTTAGTTACTTATTTTATTAAATACAGTCAAGTAACAAAAACAAAATACATATCTGAAATCAGCAATACAAAACAAAAAATAAATAAACCCTTTTTTTGGTGGGAGTGTCCCTTTAAATATTGATAATACCGCCATTCTCTCACGTAATGAGAGGCACTTGTGGATGATCCTCTCTACCACGTATTGACAGACCTCATAAAATTCCCATGATGAATCTGACATGACAAACACCCATAGCTGTGAACGTGTGATGAAGTTTGGAGTTCTTTTAAGAGTCTACTCAATAAAGAGAGAATGGCAGGGGATTGAGATGGGAATTTCAAACTGTAGGCCAATGTAGTTGAGTTTGAAAAATTCTCCCATCGCGCTGCATTAGCCTTGGCAAGTTTGAAATTCCCATATCAATCCCGTGCAATGCTCTTTTTAGTGAGTACAATAAAATAAATGATTGGGTCCGCACTCTTAAAAAAGATGTCGGAAAGAAATCCAGGAACTCAGCACACCTGTTCAAGGGGTTTTTATTCCGCACTAATGCGACGTTTCAGCTTTGTAATGATTCTTTTTTTTTACACAGAGCTGAAATGTTGCGTTTTGCGGAATAAAAACTCCTTGAACAGGTGTGCTGAGTTCCTGGATTTATTTACGGCTCTTTATTGAGTAGACTTTTGCATATTGAAGAATAAACTTTTTAATGGTGACTTCTCCATGATTGGGGATCCTAAAAAGATCTTTCGCAAGGTTTGTGTTCATCATTTTAAATTTGCTTTCATAGCGGATGGCTACCAACACTTCTGAATATTGAGAAATACATTTTAATTTGTGTCCGCTGTTTGATTAAAATTGTGTTTTGGGTCTAATTTCTCTTTACGATATGGAATTTTAAAATATTTTTTTTACAGTGTTTAGCATTCATCATTCTAAATATGCTTCCATGGCTAATGGCTGCAAACACGAGTACGTTTCTCATATGCCAAATTTTTTAATTACATTGATCGTTGAAAAGTAAGAACATCCAATTAACCTACCTGCGCTAACGCAAGTGTCTCCTAAAAATTTGGCCTGTAGCAAGTCCCCGGAGACTTTTGTCTCAGTACGTAAAAGGTATGATTTATTAGGCTCAAACACCAGTGATTCCAGATTGTTCTGTCTGTGTTCCGACTGTTGCTATTTGTGATGTCTACAATAGCTCGTATATTTCATACATTTCTTTAATACTAAGCCATAACATTGCTAAGCCATTAAACAAACTGCTGAGAGTAAAATTACAGAAGGCTACAAGAATCTACATATGTAAACCTTTTGCAGAAGGGTAAAACAAATACAAGATTCAAATAAAGAAAATCAATTAATCTAGGGGTAAAACATATATTAACGGTGTACAGTTACTAATGAAGACAATTTTCTTTTTACATTTCCCCCCAGTATCACCAGGACTATATATGATGACAAAAAGTTTTTTTCCCAGGACTGTGTATTTGAACATAGATATAAAGATTTAGACCTACAATGAGTTTGTGGTTGGCTGAAGTGGCAGGCATGGACTGTAAGCCTCATAGAATAAATTGAGGCATGATGCATTGCTTCATTGGGACAACTAACTGGACTTAATCATTGTAGTCATAAGCATTGGCTGAGTAGGGAGAAGGCACCAAAGCCAGTCCCTTTAAGATCCATGACAGACTCTGTCTAGTATCACAGCCACAGTTAACCATACTGGCCTAATTGGAAGGCCCAGAAATTGTTTGGTCTTGTTCAGAATCTGGTCATGAGTAGTGTTGAGAGAACCCGAACCGAAACTGTTCAGGTTCGTACCGAACATTACGGTGTTCGGACCCCGGACCCGAACACGGACATTTCACTGTCTGTCCGTGTTGGAGTTCGGGGTTCGGCTATAAACCGAAAGTCTATAAACCGAAAGACATTCAGTTTATAGACTTTAGGTTTATAGAATAGCAATAGCATTACATGTATTCTATAAACCGGAAGTCTATAAACCGAAAGACATTCGGTTTATAGACTTTCGTTTTATAGAATACATGTAATTCTATGCTATTCTATGAACCAAAAGTCTATAAACAGAATGTCTTTCGGTTTATAGACTTTCGGCTTGTAGAATACATGTAATAATATTGGCTTTCTATAAACCGAACTAGAGTCCCCATTCATAAGAAATTCTGATGAATGGGGACTCTAGTTTGGTTTATAGAAAGCCAATAGTATTACATGTATTCTATAAGCCGAAAGTCTATAAACCGAACAACGTTCGGTTTTTAGACTTTCAGTTTGTACAATACATGTAATGCTATTGCTATTCTATAAACCGAAAGTCTATAAACCGAACGTCGTTCGGTTTATAGACTTTCGGCTTATGGAATACATGTAATGCTATTGGCTTTCTATAAACCAAAATAGAGTCCCCATTCATAAGAAATTCTTATGAATGGGGACTCTATTTCGGTTTTATAGAAAGCCAATAGTATTACATGTATTCCATAAGCCAAAAGTCTGGTCCCCATTGACTTCAATGGGGGTCGGGGTCAAGTTCGGGGTCAAGTTCGACCCCGAACCCGGACTTTTTTCCAAAGTTCGGCCGAACCCAAACATCCAGGTGTCCGCTCCACACTAGCCATGAGTCAGATGTGCATCACATGGCTGCTCTTGGACTAATCCATTCCAAAAAGAATGTTGGCAATGACAATCAACACATAATTAGATTGCAAGGTCGTCAGGCTGAAACATGCTAAAGTTACGCAAGAGACATTCTGTTTAATGCCATTCCAGTTTAGCCTTGTCACGAAGCAAAGTATGTTTATGTAACATTAACATACAAAGTCACAACTAGCTTTTGCATCAATGTTAAAACAAAAACAAAATGGCAAATATCATCCGAAGACAATTCTGACAGCTCGTCATCGACCGAACCACGAGAAGCATCCAAAAGCTACTTCATTCCTTCCCACACTACCTGATCAACTCACGAGAGAACCAGATGGTATCACTAGACATGCTGCCAGGAGGCTGGCAGCTGCCAGTGTAAGATCTACAGATAACATCCAAATGAAGAATGGTAGAATGCATGCAGATCGACTTCTAGCGATGTATAATCGTTCATTGGGGTAGGAGGGCCGGTAAATACCGTAGGACTGGAGACATCATAGTCATGTTTTTTTTTTTCTTTCCTCCCCTAGTCACTGATTTTCCTATTTATATACTGCAAAATAAAGCCATTATATTTTTAAATGTACGTTTAAGGAACCAATTATGAGGTTTTGGATCATGTGTGACAAACAGAGTCTGGCATTCTCTGGCTGGTACATTGTGCAAACACTGAAACTGGCACCCACGGCTATCGTGAGATACCCGCATGCTAATAGTATATGGAATAAAATGTTCACCGTCATATGGAAAAGATTGTTCTTTATCAGTATATGTTCCCGACCATAACCTTACTCGCTTTGCCTTTGCTAGTCAGAAAAGTGAGGCATGCTGGAATCCCCTCTTAGCATGGCGCCCCTTGTGGTCATGCAGGTTTACCACTGTATAGCTGCTTAGCGACAAAAGCATATGCTACATAGATTGCATTATTGCTAATATGATATTATTGTCATTATTGGGTTGATGACTGAAATTGGTATAGGGCTTTGGGCAATATCGGAATCCACTACATTAAAGTGAATTTAATCCAGGACTGCCCACACAATGTATTTTATTCCAGCAACACAGGAAGTGACTAAATGAAACAAAATTGTATATCCTTCATATGCTCAGTGTCTATATAATCAGTGCCTGTATTAAACATGCAGAGTAATCACTGGGGGGCGGCTTGAGAATGCTTGCATCAAATCACACAGGGGAAAAAAGCCAGTGCACTATACAAACTGTAATCTTCATCTTGCACCAAAGTGAGTTTATGGACTAGACTGTCCCTTTAATGTTGAGGGTCGCATGCTGTGTCATTTCCTGTTTCAGAACATTGCGGAACTGCACTTAACACAGCCCTAACCCCGTTTTCTCGGCTTGTTGACAGAAATTAATCTGTGGAAATAAAAATGCCCCAAAAGCGCTCCTGAAACTCGCTGCTGCTAGGGTTACCGCCAAGCCAGGATTTTATTAGCAGGTTCGAGGCCAGTGTTAATCCTATGGAGACCTTAACATTGCATGGATGGTAATTTGTTGAAGAAGCAATAGTAACCATAGCTGCTGCATCCTGTCTTTTCTTTAAACAATACCTTTTCCTTGAGTTGCCTCGTTATCGCAAAGGGCCCATATTTCATTCTCAACTTATTACAAGGGGGACTTGCGTTAGACTTCATCCTTCAAGCCTTGCAAATGTAATGACCCTGGGTTTTTCCAATTTTTAAATATTAAGAAAAGGTGGTACAGGGAGAGCAACACTTTTGGTTGTAACATTTTTGTCTGGAACTTTTCCATATCCCTTACTCTCACTTTGCCAATGTTTGGCCTTGCTTCTTCTGCCAAACCCTGTTTTCAAAGGTGGTACTCTTATGGAACCTCTCGAATAACCTAAACAATAACACAGGCATGTGGAAATGTGCATAATTATTGTGCGTTGCCTGAATCAACGTTGCTAATTGCTTTTTTCTCTCACACCCCCTCCCCTTTCTTTTGTCTCGATTCTACCAAGCTCTCAGGAAATTCAGAAAAAAAGCCTTTTTGAGAGTTGGATGAAAAAATAAATACTCTGAGAGGTAGCAATTCATTCCTGTTTTATAAACAGTAGAAATAATACATCACTGCTAATAGATGTTCCAGAGTATCTGAGATGAAGTTAGCAATTAAAGAAGATAATATTTACACATATTTTTTTTAAAATACTGGTAAGTGGGGGTTTTTCTAATCACCACAAAAAGTTTTGATATTATGAGGATAAATGATAAATCGAAGAATTTTTAACAGATTTTTAATAATAAAATATTCTATAAAATAAAAAATTTAACGCAGAAATACAAAATATACAAATCAATTTGTATATCACAAAAATACTTGTATATAATAAAAATAATAAAAATAATAATCTGAAGTTAATCCCAATTTAATGGTAATAACAATGAATTATATTAAAAAATGAAAACAACGATGCAGCTGTTTCCAAAAACTAGCAAACTTAAGCAAAGAGAGAAAAAACACAAACAGAAAGGCGCAAATCATTACTTTTCTTTTTCTTTATTATTATCACTAATAAACAGGGATTAACTTCAGCTGATATATATATATATTTCTACTATATATTTTTTTATCAAATGTTTTATTTTTTTATTTCTGCACCAAAAAAACATTTGTCAGAAATGTTTGTTACATGTAATAATGTGAGGGTTTTCACATTTTTTTTCTTTTCTTTTAATTTTTTTTTTATTTTTATAGTATTTACCTATTTATCACAAGAACAAATTAGCCATGAATAGAATAATTTTTTTTAAAGAAAAGGTGCCTGTAGGTGTAACACAGTGGAGGGATGTTTAAAGGAGGTACAATGGTGCATTGATTCTAATATTGGTGCTACACGAACGTACACCAGTACTACTAGACATGGCCTTGTCTATTTATCAAGCTAAGGATAATTAACATTGTTTTTTTTGTCCTAATGTGATTGTTAACCCAAGGTATTTAATTAACCTGTAATTACCTATGATTTTATTATTATTCTCCTCCCTGTTAAAAAATGACCGGAAGTATTCGGAAAAAAGCATATTTCTGAACTCAGGACAACATTTAGAAACTATTTAGATTTTGGGTCTTTTTTAATGATTGTATATGTGTAAATTATATTTTAGGTCAAAGTTAGAAAAAGGGTTTTTTTAATTTTTTTATCATATTTTATTACTATTTACTATTTTTTGTAGTAAATTATAAGAAATGATGAACATAATGGTATCTAATGAAAGCCCTTCTTATGATGATAAAAACAACATATAATTTGTGCGGGTACAGTATGTGAGAAAGAAGAAAATTACAGCTAAACCCAAACACCCCAGAAATATAAAAACAGCCCTTGTCACCAAGGGAAGGTCAAGGTCAGAATGTCTTGTCACTAAGGGGTTAACCTGATCATACAGGATCATAACCCCGCCCCCTTGTGATGTAATAGTAACATTACCCAGAAATATAAAAACAGCCCTTGTCACCAAGGGAAAGTCAAGGTCAAAACGTCTTGTCACTAAGGGGTTAAAGACAAAGGTTACTGCCTCCAAATCTATATTTTTTTTTTTATTGTATTCTCAATTATTTATAAGATATGAATAAAGAAACCTGTCCATCTATATAACACTGTTACTAAGATAGAAGGAATGTTAGCCCTGCAATAATTTGGGCAATTAAGACACTATAGAAGTAATAGGGGTACCACAGTGAGTACAATGTCCCATTGTACCTGTGACTGCGTGTTTATCTGACTAAGTATTATTATGATAATAATATATGTATTTATACACAAATACACAAATATGAGTGATTCAGTAAGTAGCCAAGTGTATCGGAAGTGTGTGTGTGTAACGGGCTGTGAGTATCAAGTTATTAAAGGGTATAGCTAGGAAGGCAATGTTGGTGAAGGGAAGGAGTTAGACAGCCACACCCACCGGGGGAGTCACCACAAACATGCCTTCTAGGGCTCTGGTGACCCTAGGCATGCCCCTACACAAGATCTCCCTTTTTCTTACTCAAAAAGAATTGGACAAATGCAAGATGCGATTTCACTACTTTTCTATAAAATGACCTAACTTCAGGCTAGTGATGTCCAATCCGCCATTAGGGGCCTTGCCAAGTCCCCAGCAAAAGTGTCCGAGTTAAGCATAGCACAAGTAAATATAAGATAAATAGAGTGATAACGTAACTCTAATCATTTATCTTTATAGATTCTCAAAATGGAGTTTCTCAGAAAATGGCTGCCTCTTTTGTGGCTGTCGTGGAGAGAGCAGTGCTGTGGAGGAAAAAAAAAAAAAAAATAATAATAATAATAATAGCACTGAATCAAACAGTTTATATGTCTTCCATGAGTCATCCAGGCTTTCGATAAGAGCACGGAGAGAATCGCTAAGGCAGAAGATGAGGATTTATTGTTTCAAGCTTGAGCTGGTACGCACCTGCAATAATTGAGAACAATACCAAACCGACCAACATTAACATTTCCAATAATGGACCATAATGTACAAATCTATTCAGACACCCCCAAACCTCTTCATTTTAGATGATAAACCTTCCAGTTATTTAAGTCATAGGGTGTCATTTATTATTTATATTACGAGGAGTTAGTCACAAAGTGCAATATTCTTGGTATTTCTCAATGTGACACTAGGATAATGAGTAAAATGCCTACAAATTGTAATAGGCAGCTATATATTAATGTCTTAATCAAGATATTAAACTATTACATTTGCCTATGCTGTTTATTTCCATCTGGCTTTTAAGCAGTTAATACGGATTACTGCAAAATATTTTAAAAAAATCATTAAAAGGACAAAATTAAAAAAATAATAATTTATGTTCAAATGAAAGAATGGATCCCATCTATGTATTTTAAATAGAAATTCTTTAATGAAAGAATACAAATAAAGTACTTTTTTGAGCCCTCTCTGCATTTATAGCTCTATCGGGGGGCAGACATGTTTAGAATCTTGGGTCGGATGGGTTAGATCTTACTTCTTCTTTCCCAAGATTCTAAACAACATGGCAGTCCCTTGATAATGTTATATGCACCAAAGAGTGATGAACCCTTAAAATAAAAAGGACAAATGGAAAAAAATATGTAATACAAAATAATTCCAATATATTTACTTTATTTCCTTATTTACTCAATAAAGAGAGGGAATTACGACGGGAATTTTCAAACTTTAGGCCAAAGAATCCGAGTTGTAAAAATTCTCCAATGCAGCTGAACGGGAGAATTTTTCCAACTCTCCTTTGACCTCAAGTTTGAGATTCCATGTCTGTCGCAGGTCTATGAAGTTCCAGAGAACATCATTAAATTGTCCATCACAGACTCTAGCAAAATGCCAACCAGGAAGATTGTTAGAGCCTACCCCTAATGGGAGCTGCAACATCAAAAAAAGTTATTCATCTGAAGCATTTTATCTTTCAATCAAATTTCATAAGTAAGAGAAATAATTATATGTTTTGTTTTTGAGGGGGGTATAGTTGCCCTTTAGTGTTTAGGAATATATTAATAACACAACAACATGTATTTATAGAGTGACATTTTTTCAAGTGCATGCTCTTTGAACTAACTGATTCCACAATGGAGTAATAGATACTATTATTGCCCAAATCAATGACACTCATTTATTGACCTCAGAGGAATGAAGGGCTGCATTGCCCCTGCCAGGATGTGAACCTGTGACCTAACAGTTTGAACAGGCTCAGTAGTCCATGCATTTTCCAACTGAGCTATCTCACAATTTGTCTTTGCTGTCTTAAGCCAGATCCCAAGTGTTACATTTTTCAGCTGTATTAAAATTAAGTTTCATTTTTTTTTTTTTGGTTAAAAAAAATTGCATTCTCTGTTGAATCATCAAGTCAGAGAAAAAAAAGGGTTTTAATAAAACAAAGGACATATTGTACAAAACTAAAAGGAGACAGACAGACTTGTTTTAGAAGCGTCAAGTCTGAATCATCTCTAATAACGGTATGCGAACCGAACTAAGGGTGGTTTTCTTATGTATTTTTTGTCCCTCATGTTATTATAAAAGTTTGGAAAGGAGTAGATAAAAGTCGTGTTATGCTAGGAGATCTCCAGAGGGTTTTTTTTTTTTTTTTTTAAATAATACAGACACAAAATACAAAATACATCCCGAAAAAAATGCATCTTAAATTGAATTTTGTCAAATAAAAATAATGCTCTTTTTTTTAATGCTCATATAGACAAGTTATTGGAACTTCTAACATTGCTGCAGTAGAATGTATGCCGTTTATGGGACTACGATTAGCTTATTGATGTTTTTGTACAAATGTATCAGATTAACCGAGTACATCATTAACCTGTAAGACTACTTATTTTATTTCGGAAAGGTTTTCTTTTTCTCTCTGTTTTGTCCTCTCATGGCTGACTTTCTATAAAATACATACTTTTTATTGGGGAAAAAGACAGAATAGTCCCATAATGTTTATTTTCATATATTTAAATGTGTCTATTACAATAGAGAACATAGAGAGTTATCACAGGAGGGGGGGGGGGGGTAAATAATTGGCTTGAGGCTAATGCTAAGTCTCCGACCAATATATGTATATATATATATATATATATATATATATATATATATATATATATATATGGAATTGGCATGTGGTAATGTTTAACCTGCAGTTCTGCTAACACAATTTATAAGTACTTTTTTTTTTTAAAAAAAAGTACATTTTATATAGCCAGTACACTTTAATAAGAATACTGTAAAATATAATATAATAATATACCTGTGCGCTATACAAGCAGTAATCTTCATCTTGCACCAAAGTGAGTTTGGGGACTAGACTGTCCCATTAAGTGTTAGATGACATGTTTAACACTTTGTTGTTTGTAATATAATATACATTAATTATACTGGTGGATAATTACACTTCTTACATTTTGTTTTTACTTTGCATATTTGTTTTATTTCTTTTTTTCTGTTTTTTTTTTAAGCATGATGTTGATGTGAAGATAGCAAAAGGAATTTTTCCCCCCCTACCTGTTTAATGTGTCTATTCCATGCACCAACCCTTCTTTCTGTGCTTTTCAAATATACATTTTAATAAAGAGAAACATACACACATAAGGTTGTAAACAAGCCAAAATGTGTTATAAAAGTAAAATAACATAAAATAGCTCTGTCTGCTCTTTCAGGATCCATAACACCATGAACCTACTAAGAATTGCCATGCCATCAGGCAGGTTCTTGCAATATCTCGGCTCTGGGCGGTGGTGAGTCATCGGACCCATGCCTGTGAACACAGCGGTGAGAGCAAACTTCGCTATGGTTCTAAAATGCTAAATAATAATAATATATTCTTTCTGTTTCTCAGTCCTCACTCTGCAGGTGTAGCAGGATGTTTACAATTGTCTGATTTGCCTAATCAGAGATGGACAGAGGAAGATGATTAAGATAAAATGAAACAAATGTAACTTTTCTTTATTGTCTATTGTTTGAGTTAAGGCATCTCTGCCTGATAGGTCTGTGAGATTAAATGTTTATCTGACTTCACCTACATAAATAGATCAGCCATACTATTCCATTCTAATGACAGCTAGATCAGTAGAGATTTAGATGGCTACATAGATAAATACATGGCTACATAGATGGCTAGATAGATAAATTCATGGCTACATAGATAAATACATGGCTACATAGATGGCTAGATAGATAAATTCATGGCTACATAGATAAATACATGGCTACATAGATGGCTACATAGATAAATACATGGCTACATATATAAATGAATGGCTACATAGATAGTTTCAAGGATAAATACATGGCTACATAGATGGCTACATAGATAAATACATGGCTAAATAGATAGCTTCAAGGATAAATACATGGCTACATAGATGGCTACATAGATAAATACATGGCTACATATATAAATGCATGGCTACATAGATAAATACATGGCTACATAGATGGCTACAGAGATGCCCTTATAGATAAATTCATGGCTACATAGATAAATACATGGTTACATAGATGGCTACATAGATAAATACATGGCTACATAGATAAATACATGGCTACATAGATAGCTTCAAGGATAAATACATGGCTACATAGATGGCTACATAGATAAATACATGGCTACATAGATAAATACATGGCTACATAGATAGCTTCAAGGATAAATACATGGCTACATAGATGGCTACATAGATAAATACATGGCTACATATATAAATGCATGGCTACATAGATAAATACATGGCTACATAGATGGCTACAGAGATGGCCTCATAGATAAATTCATGGCTACATAGATAAATACATGGCTACATAGATAGCTACATAGATGGCTACATAGATAAATACATGGCTACATAGATAAATACATGGCTACATAGATAAATACATGGCTACATAGATATATAAATACATGGCTACATATATAAATACATGGCTACATATATAAATGCATGGCTACATAGATGGCTACATAGATAAATACATGGCTACATATATAAATAAATGGCTACATATATAAATACATGGCTACATAGATAAATACATGGCTACATATATAAATACATGGCTACATAGATAAATACATGGCTACATAGATAAATACATGGCTACATATATAAATACATGGCTACATAGATAAATACATGGCTACATATATAAATACATGGCTACATATATAAATGCATGGCTACATAGATGGCTACATAGATAAATACATGGCTACATATATAAATACATGGCTACATAGATGGCTACATAGATAAATACATGGCTACATATATAAATGCATGGCTACATAGATGGCTACATAGATAAATACATGGCTACATATATAAATACATGGCTACATAGATGGATACATAGATGGCCTCTGAGAGATGAAAGAGAGACATAGATACACAGTTAATAGGTAGGTAGTTAAATGGATAGATAATCCAGTCATAATATTACATTCTAATAGCAATTATTATGTGAGAATTTGTCCGACTAACATTTTTGCAGTTCGATTGTAGATCATTTACACAGTTTCAAATGTGTTGTCAAAAATACAATGGAAAGATATTATTAAAAAAAATGATTTATTTTTATGCCTTTGTTGACTAATGTATATCTATTGTTTGTTTTGTTTACTTTGTTTCAGGGTGAATCATCTGTGTACCATTAACAAAACATTCAAATTATAAATGCATCAAAAAAAACAAAAAAACAATTGGAGTGGGATTAAACACTTGATGCCAAGGTTGTTATACCCCAGTGTTTTATATGGAATAGGTGGGATCTGAATGTAGTGAAACTTTTCATGAAACTAGAAACAGCCAAGGATAAAAAAAATAATAATAATATAGAACACAATAAAAAAAAAACCAATAAATTTAAACAGCATCTTGAAGGCTGTCGTGGAAAAAAAAAATCCTATACAGAAAGCAAATCGCAATGATATTACATAAAAAAAAAAATCTATAATTTGATCTCAAAGCTGATAATGTTCTTAATAATTAGGTCAATTCAGCATTTTGCTCCTATTGATATTGTTCATGGTTGTTTTGCTAAAGGGACAAAAATCAAACCAGCTACTGAAACAGCTGGAGGTCAGTGCAATGTCTATCATGTTAATTTTTTCACTGCCCTACACAGTGTGTGATCTCTGGAGCATGTAATTCGCTCAGAGCCAATAAAGCTGAACCTCTAATTTCAAATGATATTCTAGCAAGCTCTTGAACCATTGCAACCTATTCATAATGCGTCTTAACAAGATATTTGAAGGGTGCTGTTCACTGAATGAAGGGATCCAATGATACAGAGGTACATTGGCAAGGTTATCCAAGACCACTAGAAAAAGTATAAGGCCTGTGCTGTGCATCCTCAAATATACAATACAACAATGAAGGTTCCGTTGAGAGATCCCATCGTGTGTCAGGCAAATGTCTGTATATATGATTAATGTCTTCAGAGCAAGTTTACTATGTGTGATGTATTGAAATATGCAATGGGCCAACCTTGTCAGACTGACACTTTATAACAGGTTTGATTTACTTAATTATGACATAATAATTATAATAAAAATTATATATATATATATATATATATATATATATATATATATATATATATATATATAAAGGCTACTTAAAAACACAGAAGATAACAAAATCAGAAATTTAAGAGTCTACACAATAAACCAAAGATCATTTTTAAGTCACCATTAAGAAGTTATTTCTCAATATTCAGAAGATTTACTAGAGGGTCTACAAAAAAGTTGGAATAATTGTCCAATGCAGCTGAATTTGAGGATTTTTTCAACCCTCTGCTTAGACTTTTGAATATTGAAGAATGACTTAAAATGGATCTTGGATTTAATCCCTCTTTAAGATAAGGAATCCTAAAAGATCTTATATGGCCATATCATGCTTAGCCCACCCTTACACCAAAGTACTCCAACTGAAGGGGAGTGGCTCCAACAGACTCCAGGAACTACATCACACCACTCTGTCCAGAAGAGTGCAGTGATGGGAACAGCTAAGATACTGCACAGAACCCTCAAACTTCCAGATCTCTGGTAGAGGACCTGAGGTTGAGGAGGACACATACCACCCATAGGAGGGTGAGAGATATTTTTTATATGCATGTATACGCGAGTATTCAATCCTACTGTGGTTTAAATCTGAGTAAAAGGTCCAAATCGGGACTGCCCTGTGCAAAATGAGATAACTATGGACACTTCCGCGCCGCATCTTCATCGCTGACAGTTCAGCGCGGCAGTTAGAACGCTGAACTGTCAGCAATGAAGTATAGCGCGGCCGTTTCACCGCGGCTGCAGCTATGTAAGAGCGGACAGATCGGCGCTGAACTGTCAGCTCTTACAAATCTAAAAGTAAAACGAAAATACCCCCCCTAATAAATGATTCCCCCCCAATAGTAACACTAAACACTAAACCCCAATACTAACACTAAAATTAACCCCAATACTAAAATTAACCCCCTAAACCCTAATTCTAACCCCCGACCCCTAATACTAAAATGAACCCCCTAACCCTAATACTAACCCTAAACTAACCCTAATACTAACCCTAATATTTAACCCCCGACCCCTAATACTAAAATTAACCCCCTAAACTCTAATACTAACCCTAATATTTAACCCCCGACCCCTAATACTAAAATTAACCCGCTAAACCCTAATACTAACCCTAATACTAACCCCCGACCCCTAATACTAAAATTAACCCCTAACACTAAACACTAATACTAAACACTAAACCCCAAAACTAAAACTAAAATTAACCCCAATACTAAAATTAACCCCATAAACCCTAATACTAACCCAAATACTAACCCCCGACCCCTAATACTAAAATTAACCCCTAACACTAAACACTAATACTAAACACTAAACCCCAATACTAAAATTAACCCCCTAAAGCCTTATTCTAACCCCCTAAACCCTAATTCTAACCAAACTAAAATCGGTAAAATACTTACCTTTAGCGATGAAATGTCCCGCGATGAAATCTCCAGCGACGATCTGTGTTGTGCTGCAGAGTCGGCGGTGAAGCGGCTGCGCGGAAGCAGCCGCGATGAAGAGTCCCATCCCCAACTATGAGGCATGATCATGACTTTTTTTCATTCTGTGAAACAAGAATCTGACAGTGCTCGGGTGAAATTGGAACCTAATTTCTGAAAGAATTGTGGATTTTTGGACTGCTGGTGGATTCATGATTTCAAATAGGAGACTGTAAACTTTATGAGAGAAAAAAAAAAGACAGGAGAGGTGGCAGTAGCAGTACAAAGTGACAGTAAATAAACTATATATTCATGTATAATATTGTAATGTGATATGATATGTTTTGGGTATAAAGTCGGTGCTGGGTTATTTTAAAGGTTAAGAAAAATCTTACTAATTTGAAAAAGGAAATAATAGGTTGTTCATACTGATCTATGTAAAGTCAACAGTCACTTAAGGTTATAAGGAAGATACGAACAAAGAAGACAGTAGTGTACAAGGCCATTTAGTTTTCTTTCAGTGTTTCCATACAAAGCATTCTATAGCTCTGAATGTATCACGGATTTGGAGCAGACAGAACAGGAATGAATGTCTTACAATAACTCTGGAATCTTCCTAGTTAAGATGGGTTTTACATTTCTGTAAGGTATGGCTAGCCATGCACCTAACTGACCCCGAACAAACTGCAGAGGATGTAGTTATCATGTAGATCCCCAATTTTTGGTAAACTATAAGAAAGAAAAAAAAAAGTTAAAGAAATCAGTGGTTTTGCGCTCCTGTATAATCGATGGGGTAGTTTCAAGCAACTATTGAAAAACGAAGCCAAATGTTGGAAAATAAGCCAAATTTTGCTTAATGTAGGGGGGGGGGGGGGGGGAGAGAAAGAGGTAAGGATCTACTCGGTTAAAAGAGAATGGCAGGAAATTTAGGATTTTCAAATTCAAGGCCAAAGTAGGTGAGTTGTAAAAAGGCTCCAATGCAGCTGCACTGGAGAATTTTTCCAATTCGACTACAATAACCCAAATTCCCCATCTCTTCTTCCCCAATCCCTGCAATTCTCTGTAATTGAGTAGGCCCTCAGTGTTTAAGCACTCCAGTACAATCAGTGGGATACTCTCAAGCAACTATTGGTAAACTATACAAGGATGGTATAATCACTGGGGTGCTAGAAAATTGTTCAAATATATTATATTGGCCTAGCAGCAGGGGAGGAACTTTAAAGAAAGCCAGCCAGTCTATGTGCATGCAAATAGTTAATGTGCCTTTTAGGATTTTGTTTTACAAGAAAAAAGTAATGGCTGCTATGTCTCTAAAAAAACACACTGGGTTGGAGAAATTTTAATCAAGTAGCATTTTGATACTGAAAATCATCTCTAATTGTTGTAGAAAAATGAACATAGCAATCAGTTCCTCTAAGCATACGCCTGACCACTAGGAACCAAGACTTAATGGGCCTGTATCACCTAAACTTCGCTTATACTGTGAATGTAGAGAATAAAGAAAAAAATAAAAAATAAATATTAAAAACGATCTATACATTGTGTTAGCAGGATTACAATCAAATGCCTAAATTGGGAGAAAACTATGTTTTTAATGTGTTTGTGACTAAATCTGCTCATAGTTTTTTTTTTTTTAGTCTGCAGCATAGTTCTATGATCCAAACTCTGAAGCCCCCTACGTCATAAATCATACAGCAGCCAACCAGATCAATACGTCCAACCAGTTTCATTCTGACATCCTTCCTGGCATACTCTGCCTTCATCTCCCCAGCTACTGTGGACTACAACTCCCATATTCCTGGCTGCCAAGTCCTGGGAAATATGTGCTGCAGTTGCAGGCTGGCTGGCTGGCTGGCGCCTGATGGGAGTTGCAGTGCAATATCAGCAGACCTGCCTGTGTTTTCCAACTCCTGCTCGTTTTGCTTAGTGATAAGAATCATGATATAGCAGTGCATTTTTCACCAAGAATGATGGTGCTAGGGAGCTTCTTACTACAGAGCAGCACAACCTGCATAACTGCAACAGCCACTCGCTGCCTCGGATCCTTCATGAGATCCACCTGTTGCTTTGCAGACAAATACTCTTGTTCCCCTTCAGTTTCCATTTTCTTGGCACTGCTGCGAGTCCAGTTATATTGCTGAGCTTCAATTGCAACAGCTCTGCACCCTGTACTCATCCATGCTTTTGCAATGCTGCCTGACACACTCCAGTGCAGCGCTGAAAGAGTTAAAGCAATTGCCCCAAAAATAAATAAATGCAATGTGGCAAATTAAATAAACTGGCATGGTGCAATGGCATGAGCCTGTAGCCTTGTCAGTGCGTTAGAGGCAGTGCAATGGGGTTCTTGTCCATTTGGGTACTCACATGGTTAATGTACATAAACAAACATACTATTAGCCAAATGCGTTGAACTGGTCAATGTAATCAATCCAGACGTTAGGTTGAACGCTGGCACTGGAAACAGTTAACTGTAAGCCCATAGTTTACTTCTAGTTGATGGCAGTCATTTTATTGAGATGATTGTGTGGGAAAAGTTCTAAAAGTGGAGCAGTCAATAGGAACATTCCTTGGTTGCCATGGTGACTGCACCACTTTGACAGCAACAAAAAAATGGTTCTTTATATTTACACCTTATAGTTCTGAGGAGTTCACTACTGAAAGGTGGACTGTGATTTAGTTATGTAGTTGGCTATATAGCAGCATACAGGCACATTAAGTTAACATAGACTTTGAGTGAGTGGAGTTATTGCATGGGAAGTAATACATCCTATATCTAACTTAGCTCTCCTGCCTGTAAAATATACCTCCTGGTGATATGTGTGAGCCTATTATGTGAAAAGTAAAATGCATTGGGTAAAAGTGGTACATTAACCCATGGAAGGTAACAACTGCTGGATATCAAGTTCATACAAAATCTCACTCTAATATATGTGGAAAAAGCACTTCTTTTTTAATTGTATCCACCCTGATTTCAACAGCTCTTAACTTTCTCAAGCTAGCCTCTTGTTAGACTGAAGTGTCACAGGTTACTGTACATCTGTTGGAAAATTCCATGGATAATGAGAAATAAATCCTCTTACCTGTAAACTTGCCAATATCCCAGGTAAGAAAGGGGGAAAAAAAAAACATGTTTTATTGGAGTATAATTTTGGAGGTATCACTGGAAGACTTTTCTGGGAAGTTCTCAAGATAATTCAGATAATTTGGCTTGTGCAAAAAAAAAAAAAGAACAGAATTCTGTGGCTTTCTCAATTTGAAATTCCACCACTTAGAACCTTCCTCTATCGATTACAAGACCCCCCATGATATCAAGGAAGTGCTCATGAGATGAGCAATTGCATTAATATATAAAGATCCTTTTTTTTTTTTTTATAAACAATTTGCTGCCTGTTCCCTTCTGTCTTGTGTAGTCACCAAGGTGGATGAGAGTTTAAGCTTACAGATATTAGATTCACACCAACTGGTGGGCGATACACAGAGCGTAGCAAAAGTCTTCACATGATGAGTTCAAACAAGACACATTACCTTCTAGCATCTGTTGGAGAGACTGGATTTTAAGACACTTGTATCTCCTGGACAGCAAAAGATACAATGGTGAGTGACTATAAAATACTGTTCTTTTGTATTTAAGATTAGCAAAAAAGATTTCATATGTTGGTCATCTATGGATTTTTTTAACAAAATTTTATTGTGTGCTTTGCTGGCTTTTTTTTTGAGGGGGGGTGGGTGGTAGTGGGAATGTTCAATATCCTACTTTATTTAAAAAAAAAGAAAAAAAAGAAAGAGGATCTAAAACAATATAGAAAGCAATCAAAGTGGCTTTTCTTCTGTATAACTTTCATTGAGATGCTTATGATTTAATACTGTGATGAGACGCTGCATCCAGCAAACTTGAAGCTGGGGATCTGTATCACTGACTCTCCTGCCTGGTGCATTTTATTCTCTAATATTGCAGCTGATAGGGCTCAGATATAAGATGTATTCATACTGAAGGGGGGGACGCAGAAGAGTATCTTACACCCTGTACCACTCTGCTTACATTGTGTTAAGAGTTCAAGGAAGGAAGGAAGGTTTTGCTTTTTTTTCTCTCTCTCACCTCTAAAGTCCTCTACAAAACTGACTACTCTTTCTTAAGTTCATAGGTGAGTATATAGAAAAGGCTAAGCTCTCTTATTTTTTCTTTCTTATTTTTTTTTTTGTGTGTGTGTGCTAAGGATAGAGTCCTTATCACATGTGATCAACTATTAACAGGACGGGTTTGGCAAAGGTAATATTCACGTGACAAAGATGGGTATGGACCAGTGTTAGAGCAATATCAAGTGTCAATTCATTAAGTCAAGAGAATGGTTTTTGTAGTCCTGTTTTACTGCATCTTCTATGATAGAATCAGCACCATGGAACGTTTCAGGACCTTGGACAGTGGTCCATTGATTGGGGCGAGATGGATGCCCAGCTTAGACTGCACTGACACCTCTCTGATTTCTCACTACCTCTGTGATTCGTTTATTATAGCTCTGTGGTATCTGGATGGAGAGAGAGAGACAGTTTTATCTGAAGGTTGATTGTTTAGCAATCTTGAGTTTTCTCCCCCTTTTTGGAGCTTGCTGTCTTAATTCCCATTGGATCAGCGTGGAATAGAGAGATCAGCTCGTACCATATAATAGTGAGAAGTTTTAGTGCATTGGCTTTGGAGGTGTAAATCCATTCATGCTTGTATTAGCTTTGATTAAGGTAAGGGGAGTACTGCTCTCATATAACGCAGCCACAATGGCTGTGTGTGTGTGTCTGTCGGAGCTGGGGGGGGGGTGTAGTGCGCAGTGGTGGGGGTAGTAAGTGTATTAATCTGTAATAAAAAAATATTTTTTTTATATATATTAATGCATTTATTATTATTAACTGAGCAGAACCTGTGTTATATTATGCCTTTGAATGCGTGCTGTTATGGTCTAATACATATATATATATGTGTGTGTATAATAAAACTGTCTGGGGTATCATTAAATGATTCGTTGGTGTGTTATTTAACCAGCAGTAAATAGATATGCAAGATCTCCGAAAATGAATTATTTAAATTATTTGCTATATATAGCAACAACAACAAGAAAAAAAAAAGAAAAGAAAAAAAAATGCAATGCAGATATGGCTACAACAGATTTAGCCTTGATTTAAATGTTCGTACGAAGCTATGTAACTAATAATATATAGCTCTACTGCTAAAAATACCATCTGACAGTCAGCAGTTTTTAGCAAATCACAGGTAAGCCTCTGGCTCCCTGGATATTAAGAGGGGGTGCTCAGCGAATTTCTTATGCACACTCCATCTTCTAGACTCTCCATAGCATGAAGGTGGGGGATAAAGGGGGGGTCAACACTGGTGGTGCCTTAACCCTTTACTGGTGGGGGTTTAACCCTTTACTGGTAGGGGTTTAACCCTTTGGAGGTTGCCAATGTATTTTGGGAATATAATTCACAGACCCCCCCCCCCCCCCCACCTAAAAAAATAAAACAAATACTGGTCCCATTATCTGATCTATTGCCCAGGATTACATATTTTTAGAGCAAGTAAATTAGTGAGGGTGGAGGATGATGTCAGTAAGGGGGAACCTAGCAAAATAACCTAAAAAAAAAAAAAGTCTGAATGCCGTCTCTAGGGGGAATCACCACTACCTCAGACAAAAAAAATTAAGATTCTGTGAACCAAGTAGGCGTGTACGCAGGCTATTAAACCCATAGAGTTAACCCTTTGAGTGCCTGTAGCCCAGAAACATTGAGAGCGTTAGCATCTCTCCCTGTGACTTAAAATGAAAAATAGGTGGGCAAGATAGAGTCGTGGACAGAATTGGATCACATTTATAACCTCCTGTTTAATGAGAAATTAAAATTTGAGAATCATTATTGAATCCATTGGGTTATATATATATATATATATATATATATATATATATATATATATATATATATATATATATATATATATAGAAGCTAAACATCATTAGACTGTCAATCCTGCTGTGTATTTTTTTTTTTTTTTTTACAGGGGTCATACCATATCTCTAGTTAAATTAATTAAAAATAGAAATATAAAGAGAGAGATTTAATGTCATTCCCTCTTTCACTCTCCATCTTTAACTATCCTGGGAGATCTAAGAGTTTGCTTGATCTGGGAATGTTCTTTCCTTTGTTACCTAGATATATTCATTCATTCACTGTGTGTGTATTATCCCTTCCTGATAATAATGAGTCCAAGGGCTCCTGCTATCACTGTATCGCTTCCAATCTACCCTCCTTCACTTACCAATCTATTTCTATCTCCTCATTAATCTTCCTACATATTTAAATGAGGGGGGGGGGGGGTGAGATGCCCTCATGCATAAAGATAGAAGGGGTCCTGTAAAAGACAAGATAGTGTCATGATACAAGATCTAACACCCTATGTACACCTACTGTGAATGAAAAGATCTACATGGCTGATGGCTAACCTTTGGCACTCCAGCTGTTGTGGACTACAGATCCCATGATGCTCAACCAGCCAAATAAAGTGGAGCTCCTTAAAGATTAGCCATCACTGGTCTACAAGACGTGTGATCTCATAATGAGAGCCGGGGAGAATGGATGAAGCACAAATTGTTCTAAAAATCGACCTGTTTTCTCCCAGCTCCTGGAAGGGGTTTTTTCTGATCAATCCGATGAAATTTCCAAGCTTGTTGCAAAGGAACTCCATCCACCCACCCACCTCCCCAGATGGCTTGTCTTTAAATAAGGGTCTGCAGAGCTACAACCAGAGACTGATTGAAATGCAGCAATTAAAGGCACAGATCTCCTTTAATCTGCGCTCTCGCCAGGCTTGCTTATGCAAGACTTTTTTTGCTAGCACAGAAATATTATTAGACTTTTAGCACAGCTGGCGAAGAAAGAATGAAACAGATCAGCCGTTTTCGCAAATAATTTAATTCCCCTGTTAGATTGTTTATTTTGCCAAGCCTTGGTCAGTAGACCTCTTAACTGTTTAAGAACCAATGGTGTTCCTTCCATACGTCACATCACAAACTCGTCCTATGCCTGAATGAGGGAACAGCCTTTTTAGTATAAGCAGACCCCCCCCCCCCTTCCTTGACACTAGACTTGGAGATGCCATATCAGAACAAAGTCTTTAAGGACCAGATTTTCAAGATGGAACAGATTTCAGTGTCTTTTAAGGTGTTAACCCATCTTGGCAGGGCACGCACCCTGTTGTACAGTATTGCATTTGAGTTCAATCCCATAATAAATAAAAAAAGGTCAAAAGAGATGATCCCTTTGGTATAGCTACCAATTTGTCTGACAGCTGAACTGAGATAATTGCATACACAACACAGTTCATGGTCATTTGTCACAGAGGGGGATGACTGTTGGTTTGGAAGGAAAACAGTATTCGCTGGAGTGCCAAGTGGTATTTATGGCTGATTATATTTTAAGTATAGATATACGAGGTGGACGTCTATTGGCTTGGTTGGCGGTACTCAAGGGGTTAACTCGTGAAATGCAGTGGCTTGTGTGTAGGCGTCTGTGAATGTATGTGTATTTTTTTATTCTTTTCTATGGAGCGTATCCTTAGAGACTATATATATATATATATTAGTAATAAGAACTTGTCTGAAAACAAAGTGGGAAATAAAAATTCTAACCAGAGGAGCTCAGACAGTGGCCAACTACCAGAGAGTCTGTACCCCTTCTGGCTGCTCTGTGGCTCATCATGATTGAGTCCCCGTCCAATCAGACCCATGGATTACCAACTGTTGTCATAATAACACCGAACCTGCCCAGTTCGGGATTCCAAAAGGCAATTCTGGAATATGGTATCCTAAGCATCGCCTACTCTGTGTCCAGTAGCTGAAAATGTTGAGAAAGTTTTTTTTTTGTTCCCAACTGATAATTCTCATTTTTCAAAACAAGATTTCGGCTACAAAGCTTTTATATATATAATTCCATGTGTGTCTTGTTAAACAATCAATGAACAGCATGCAGTATTTTCCACCATTTTTAAGGTCACACGTTTGACCCAATGTACTCAAGGCTTACGGGCAGTTGACTCGGGTCAACATGTGGAAGGTTAAAGCTGCTTGGCCAGTGCCGACTTCTAGTTCCCCAGTGGTACTACTTACTTGGGTCCTTAAACTCAAGTCACGTTTTAAATATCAGGAAGTATTACTTTACTGAGAGGGTAGTGGATGTATGGAATAGCCTGCCAGCAGAAGTGGTAGAGGTAAACACAGCCAAGGATTTTAAGCATTCGTGGTATAGACACAAGGCTATCCTAGCTATAAGACCGGGAACGGGGGACTAATAAAAGTACTCAAAAAATTGGGCAGACTGGATGGACCGAATGGTTCTTATCTGCCGACACATTCTTTGTTTCTATGTTTCTATGAGAATAAACTCATTGATACAGGTAGCAGCTTAATTATTAGTTATCTTCTTATTTGCAGCCACATTAGTTCAGGTAACGTAGATGGTATCTGTTTATCTACCAAAGAGTTTTGAGCACTTTGGGTGCCCTGGAACTGTACCTAGCATCAATGTTGCCCTTGCCCCTCTGGAATTTGTGTCGAGACCCCTTTTGTAAGTTGATTACTTCCATTCGGTGGCTTAGCATAGATTCAAAAGATTAAATCCTTCAGCAGGTAAAAATGTATTTGTATAATATGGAATAATTGGTGAGTGTATATATATATATATATATATATATATTGTGTGTGGCAAGAGTTTACTCAACCTGCCAAAAATCCATTGAGACCGACAGTATCTGGCATCTGGAAAGAACCTTGTACATTCACCTTTAATACCAACCGAAATGTTTTTGTGAAGTTTGACATTAAGACAAAATGTCATTATGTCCCCTGATTAGTGAACGTCATCGTAAAGTTTACCCAACTCTACTTCGGGAACTTAGTCAAACCTTAGCCTTGACTCTTCAGCGTGTCAGACTATTTACATAAACCACTTTGATCCGGCATTTAAGCTTCCTGAAACATATACAAGAAGTCACTTGGGGTTGGTACTGGCCAGATATTGTTTACAATGTAATCTTTCTGGCTTACAATTATTTCAACCTCTTAAGTATTGTTAGACAAGACGAGACCCATGCTACAAAAATATGCCGGCCGGAAAAAAAATACATGTATGTAACCATTTTTTTGAAAAAAGTAATGTATTAAAATCATGATTAATAATACTATTGTGAAAATAGTGTGGGGTTGGGGGTGGTACCTCTTTTCAAACTCATAAAGCCAGCACAGGACAGTACAATAATGTTTTTTCTCCTAGTACTGTTCCCTTTGAATCCTCTGCCATATAAGTTTTCATTAAATATATTCAGCATTCATCATCGAGGTGCCATATCAGTCTTTAAGGACCAGATTTTTAAGATGGAACAGATATCATAGAGGGCTTTCCACTAAACTCCGAGATTGGAAATCAGAAACCTTCCTGTCCCAGCTCTATGACTGGCTGGTTTTCAAAACCCAGCCAATCGTATAACTAGTCCAAGGCGGTTTCTGATTGGCTGACTTGCCATGGTACCCCATATTTGTCAGGGTTCCATGGGCAGAAATTTCAGGAGTGGTAGATTTCTCATTTTTTTTGTTTTTTTTTTGTTCTATTTCTTCTATTACCTTTACCATAATTTAAATGGTGTGTTCTTCATGTATAGAATTATTGAATTGAAAATACACGGGGGTAGAGGTCTAAATGTGGTCCAATCCTGTGGATCCTGCCCCACAATTACTTTTGGACATAACCCCCATAGTCCCCATAACCCGCAAATCCGTGTGTGTCTACATATGCTTTTATACTTGGATAATAATAGAATGTACACAACTTAGTCTGTGCACCACTTGTCTCTTTTTGTGTCCATGTTGTTTTTATCCGTTTCTTGTTCCAAAACCCATAATACTGTTCAAAACTTCATGAAGATGCACAGTGGGTCTAAAAAATACAGTCTAACAATATTTCATCACAAATTACAAGGAAAGACCCTAATATTTTGGAATTGGTCCTGAGAGACTAAGTACAATAATCACATCAGTGCAAAAAAAATGTAAATAATCTAGAAGGTAAGCCTATATTAAATATTGGTGACCCAAAGTCATGCATGATTATTAAAAATACAGTCATTAAATTGTAACTTTTTTTTTTTCCTTTCATGGAGATAACCATTGTTCCCCAGCAACATCAATTTTATGACACACACATGTATGTATTTATAGCAAGTTTAATTAATAACCTTCCAGTCTGAACTGTTCATGCCTAAACGAAGGAGAATAATGCACAGTATGTGCACTCTAACCAACTATGTGTTTCCCCCCATATCGCAGTGCATGCGTCATAAAAATGCTATAAACATCTGCCCTGACATCTGTTTGGATAAGCAACAGAAAAATCAGTCAAAGCCGCAAAAAAAAAAAAAAAAAAAACCTGAGAAAAACCCTTTTATTTGAGATATTAAAAAAAAAGAAAAATCTGGATATGTGACATTTTGCAAAACGATCTACCAGGTCATTCAAATTTGTTACTGTGACTGAGTAAAGAAAAGTTGACATTATTAACTATGTGTCATAAGCAGTAAATCTTGTCGGTTCAGAATGTAATGTTTATTGAATTGGACTTGTTTCGTAAAACATATCATTTGAAGAGCAACTCGGCGTTACCACTGATCCTGAGACTGGGAAGATTTAAATTGCACCTTTTTATATGCACTTGCAATGCAGAAATAATAAACGTAGGTTTAAAGGAGCAGGAAGTTTGCCCTTTATATGGAGAAAGTAAAATTTCTTGCAAATGGATAGTTAAAAACAGACTAATACATACAGCTATACATCTCAGCACTGTCTTTCAGAACTCCCAGTGTTCCAGGATTTAGGGAGTACCCAGTTGTGTTTCAAAAATAATCTGTATAACAACTGGTATGGTTCCCTAATGGTTAAGGAACCATACCAGGTGTTCTACCTATTCCTATTTGAACACAACTGGGTAATCACTAAATCCTGGACCGCTGGGGGTCTTTGAGGACAGGTTTGAGAAGCACTGCGCTAGAATAACAACTTTATACGTTTAATAAAAAAAAGATTAGTTTGAAAACCCACAATGCAATGCTCACATGTATTGCAATGTGGATGTGGACTTCCCCTTATTCCTGGGGAAGTATTAAATAACTTTATCAATCCTTTCATTTATGCAATTGGCAGAAATAATATATATTTTCAATCTACTAAAGACAGATCGACTGGTGAGGTCAAGAAAGTAAAGTACAACCGAGCGCTCCAGGACTATAAATCTGACACAGTGAGAACATATTCCAAAATGAAAATAATGAGAGGTATTTAAATGAGAACAATAGTACCAGAGGAATACCAGTGGAAGGAGCTTAATTATAGAAAGACCTACAAAGGAAGCTATGATAATATTAGATATAGAAATAAAGGTCCGGATAGAAAAAAAATTTCCCACTGTGGGGAATGCAAAAAAATATGATGTACCAGTGAGAGTTACCCCCCCCCTGGACTAAATAATTGGGGAAAAAATCATGGTCATAATTTAAATATATTAATAAATATCAGGTACTATCGGAGTACACATTTTTTTAGAAATGTATTCAGATTAGGGATAAAACGGGCAATCTCTCACCACAAAAGAGGAGAAAGCACAGTTCAGGTGTACATGGTCCAGAGGGGGACGTAAGATGCAAAAAAGGAAAACAAGGATGGATGTTGAAGCATTTGGTATCATTATTTTGGAAAGTGTGGTTCTAAGTGGGATCAGTTTAAAATATGCCCGTACTAAGCACTATGGCAAATGATACAACATATATTGACATTCAGAGCATGTCGAGAAAGCTTCCTCTCAAAACGTTTTTCAAAAAGACCCCTTATTTAACAGCACCTAAAGATACCAACGCTGAGTATTGCCAAGCATCCCTTTAAATGTAAATGACAAATATCAGAATTTTTTTTTTTTAGAATTTAACCATGTAGTTCTTAAAGATACTAATAAAATGTGTTCAAAAGAAAAGTAGGAATTTGAATTAACAGGAGTGGAAGGCACTAAGAGACCTACAGATGGATACTACAGAATGACATGGTTTGTTTATTTATTGGAATATTATTTAGCAAAAAGATGACAATACATTTACCAGCTTAAAAAAGCCAACTGTGGCGATGCAAGCAAAATTAACCAGATTTTTTAGATAAGGGTAGGGCAATAGAAATTTTAAATAATAAAGAATTCCATTTTTCAATGACAGCGAACTCAAACTTTCCTTTTTTTTATTTTCTTCAAAAAGTGCACAGGGATGCTAAATAGCCAACCGGGAGTCCATCCATTTCAATGAGTTAATTTCCTTCTTAGTAAGTTATCCCAATACATCAATGCATTTCTGCAGCCCTATGTTAATGAGATTCCATCTGATGTACAATACATTTTGAGAATAATTACAACTTTAGAAAGTGTGAAATGGGATACAAAATGCTTTTGCACTGCATCCGAATATATTTAATTCCCTAGGATGTACAGCAGTTAGAAAGAACTTAAGGTGACACTACCACTTACATAAGATGTAACTAGATAACCTGGTCATTTGAAACAAACACATATATAGGTCATATGCCACTGTTTTTTTATATGATTGAATTCAGTGCATATAAAAGGAAAAATAAAATTAGTTGTTTATCTCCAGCATCCATTCTGTGAATAATTCCCATGATGCGACATCATCCAAAATCTCCCAGCCAGTTTCAATTTCCAACTGTTGCCAAAGCTTGCATGATGATGCCATAATATACTCACCTTCTCTCTTCCTGGCTCCTGTATATCATAGTGGGCAGGACTAGGTGGCTTTGTACAACTTTTTTTTACCTGCCTTCCAAACACAAGACTATTAACCTGATCAAACTGCCCCCTTGTGATGTAATAGTTACCTTACCTGCCCATTCAATGAAAGTCTATGATTAGAATTCTGACTTATAGACTGCATTCTGTGTCCCCAGCCCCAAAGTGATAAATTTGTGCTGTAAAGTCACTAGGGGGTGGCACCCAAAAACACTTTATTTCACATAATGGAGGCCCCCAGTCACACTTGTTTAGTTACATATTTTATTAAATACACTCACATAAGAACAAACAAAATACATATCTGAAATCAACAATACAAAGTAAAAAAAAGTAAAACCTTTTCATTTTTTGGTGTGAGTGTCCTTTTAATGTCGTTTTTGGAAGAATAGATTGACTTTTTAATGGAAGGGATAAAACTTATAATTGAAAGCTATTTATTTTGGTTCAATGGGCAATATTATTTACAGATAAAGGGACAGCAATTGGCACTAGGTTTGCCCCTCACTACACCAGCCTATTCATGTCAGGCTGGGAACAATAGTGCATTGGGTTGAATGAAGCAAACAGGGGTAGTCTGTTGTCCTTTTGCCATTACATAGATGACCTGTTTAAGATTTGGGGAGGGGAATACAATTATTTGAAATTCTTTCTAGCCAGTCTAAATGAGAACACGAATAAAACTTCCAAACCCAGTAAAGTAAACATAGAGTTTCTAGATTTATATTAGGGATGATCATATGTGGACATTGTGAGATAATAGACAATGTAAGATGAGAGTCAGATAACACATGAATAGCATTAGGATAAGCTACCCTAAACATAGTGTATCTGCTCATTTTAAGAAATGTTTGACCCAATCCACAGGGATCAGCACACGCATACGTTAAATAGGTTACAAACTCATCAAGCTATAGTTTTCATTAAGGCTACTTTTAAAACAGCCATATAAGATAGCAAAATTGGAGATTTAGTCACATTATACAGCCATATTATGCTTAGTCCACCATTACGCCAAAATTGGTGGGTTCAAACATTAAATACTTTTGCTTATTTGGAGCTTAATCTCTTCAAATATATTATTTCCCAGGGACCAAAGACCTTCTTATTTTAAATATACAAAGACACTCCTGCAATTTATAGGTTTCTCTGGATACCATTTTTGGAGCCCTTGTGAAGCCTGGTCAGAGCTTCAAATATAGAAACACAACCCCAAAAAGAGAATAATGCAACTCTGCATGACCTTTTTATTATATATACAATGTTTGGGTGATGGAGTTCCACTAACTGGACAAACAATGTGCTATTGTGGGGTAAGGGACTCGTCATTCTAATGTTTTTTGTTTTGTTTTATTAGGCTCCCCACAAGCTGAGCTGTTTTTATTTGTAAATACATTGTCGGGTGCAGTGAGTGTTTCACGGACATATGAGTCAGACAGAACAATTACGTTTCTCACACACTCGTATTTCAAAACTAAACTGGAAAATAAGGCAAAAAGTCTAATTGGAAAATTGCTTTCTTCTTTCAATTTCCATCTCTCAAAAACTCCATTGTTTATATTTCATTAAAATAGTTTATATATGTGAATGACAATACCATTTAATCTAGTTTCAGAAATCTAGATATTATTTTCAGGAAAATGTTAAGCCTACTTGTAAATACTTTTTTTTTTTTTTTTAAACTAGACGATTTTTTTTTGTAACTGGGAGTCACTGGAGTAGCCACTTCATAGAGGGCTATTCCTTAAAACTGAACAGGCTAGGGAGCAGCAAGTGAACTGCAATTAATCGTTTACTTGCCTATACTTCTAACTCAGTTGTTCGTAAGGTTCACTGGTTAGCTCTGTTTTAGTAAATAGCTGTCTCAGTGAATGAACTAATGAGGCTGATAACAGAAGAGGAAAGCAACCCTATGTGAATGAATGCATCCAACCTAACTGCCTCGACCTGTTTGGGACAGTCACAATTCAGGCCCAAAATCCCCATGGTCGCAACTTTATTATTCTGCGTTTTGATTCCCTGGGGAAATTATATCTGAGTTATGTGGATGTGCAGATATGTTTCCACGTTGGGTGACTACAGTGGAGTGGTGCTGACACATTTCAGAGGCACACCTACTGGAATCCCCCTTCTGGTTCTAAATCAAATCAACCTATATAGGAGGTCTTGTGTTGAGTTATATTACTAAGAATAGTAAATACATTTACAGACTAGATGTGTACACAGAAAATAAGATTCTGTTTAGGGCCCAGTGACTGCACGATACTTTCTCTCAACGTCTTTGTCTTCTGCCAATCACACTTGAAAGGGAGATCACTGAGGTTTTCAAGGCTCAGTGAAATATAAGTGCAACCCCTCAGGTAATTGAGCTAATAGTATAACTTCCATTTTTTTTAATTGCCGCACATTCTTCAAGAGCAATTCAGCAAATACCATTACGCAACATAAAACAACACACAAGTGAAAACGTGCGCTGTGACCCAACACTTCAAAACACACAACTCAGGAAAAATAAATAATAAATTGTTACCCTTAAAGTAAATCAGCCTTAAAGTAAATCAGCTCAATATTCAATCCGAAGGGAAAAAAATAAAACAAAACAGAACAGAAATAATATAGTGTAGTATATGACATAAAAGTGCTGATAACAAATAATAAGTGAGAACACACTCACATCTTCCTGAGCTGAGATCTGCTCAGTCTATACAGCATCCAGGGAGCCCACCAAGGGGTTAAAGATCCAACTGGTTCACAGAGGAATCCTAGGCAGCGTATTCAGGGTGGCAGACCCAGAAGGTACTCCCAGCGGTAGTATAAGAGAGGGTAAGGAGGAGACTATTTAGCTTCAACGATTTTAATACCAATAAAAAAATATAAAGAATCTTACATTCAAAGATCCACTTGACCAATACATATATAGAGTCCCAGTAGCAGTCTCCTCTTGTCCACAACGCGTTTCACCCCCAAAGTAGGGCTTTTTCAAGTGTTCCATTACGCAACATAATCACAGTAAATACATATTTTGACTCTGTTTAATGTGTTACATGAGACTAGAGCCACAATACTTTCAGTGCGTTGATTTCTAGGCACCGGTCTTACTAACATTTTCTATGATTTTTTTTTTTTTTAGTAAATATAGAACAAACATTTACAATAAAAAGGGACTCTCTCACTTATACATATATGGTAAATGTGTCTTTCATCTCTCCTGATATGCAAAGGACACATTTCTTATTAAAGAGAGTTCATTTGCATATTGGTCATAGATTTTGTCATAAACCCCAGCCAGTGCAGACGCACCGGAATATTTTTTTGTCCTTTTAATCCATCCATTTGATAGCAATTCTACTAAAACATGGAATGGGTTAATTTTTATTTGATACACTCACAATATTAACAGTGTTTAGATGTTTTAAAAAAACAAACAAAGAGACAGTTTGAATTAAAACTTACTCTTCTGGACTTGCCTCTTTTAATTTGTCAGTTGCGTTTCTCTATATGGAAGGAGCAAGGTTTATTAGCCTGTATTGGTGGGGTGACTTCCCTCTACCCCAATTCAGCCCATTCACAGGTGATGTCATAAGCTGGAGATACATTTACAACACATTTTCTCCTATTTTAGGCATTTTTATGCAATTCTGCTAACACAATGTATAGACCATTTGCAATCATTTTTTTATTTTCTACAATCACAGTAAAAACAATTTTTTTAGGTGAAAAAGTCCCTTTAATGAGCAGAAACTAATTTCTGCCCCAGTAAGAAATTATTTAGTCCCTAACACCAGAGTCACTAGTAGAATAACTGTCTCTTTAAATAATATTTTATTTGGGGTTAATTATAAAGTTCCAAAAGTGGAGCAGTCACCATGGAAACCAATGGAATGTTCCTGCTGGCCACCGGAATTAACGTTTATAAATAAACTCCCATTGTTCCTATCTTCTCTTCCTAAACCTGAAAGTAACCCACGACATACAGTAACCTAAGTGCCGGATCCATAAAATGTCATGTCAAATACTGGGTAATTAAACTCTGACATAATCCTTTCAATTGTTAATCTGCTCAGTAAAAAACATAATATTCACCACACCTTCCCTATGTCATTAAAATGTAGGTGCCCTCACTTGTATTCGGCAAAATGATTCATTCTTTTCTGCTACTAAAAAATATTTTAACCCATTTTACAAAATGCCCAAGCAATTTTTTTTAAATATTTGTATTTATTTCTGCTTTGAATCATACGCATACATTTTTTTATGTATAAAATACATGCATTTGGGGTTATAACCATTCACCATTGCCCCCTCATGTCCACTTAATGGTATCAAATGACTGCCATGTGAATACTGTCTCTTGTAATGCCTGATTTATAAAAGGAATTGATATTCAGTTCCAATCTATTATCAGAAATTATCTTACACCATTTTAAATACTTATTGAACTGTAATTGCTGTCACTGTTCTCTCAGCACAGGGGGTACATTGCATCATCTGCTCCTATTGCACGAGTAGCCTTATATATGTAGTTGTGTGCTGACGTACATTAATTTTGAAGGTAAAAAACAACAGGACCTTATGTAGTAATTTAACGGTGTGTCCATAATCTATCTGTCCGTGTGCCTATCAAACAACCAGATGATCAGATTGTCTGTCTTTCTGCCCATTTTCTGCCCATCCTTCCTTTTTGGGGAAGTGATAACATTTCCTGATCGCTCAAATGTTGAGGATGAAATTTCCCTGTAAAACAAAACTAACTTTCCCTTTGTTTTGGGATGTTTTAAGCTCCTGCAAAAGGTTTTTGTTCCAATACTCTTGTAACTTTTGCAATAAAAACAAACTCTCGAAAAAAAACAAACAATACAATATCATTCATTAATTGAACCTCTGCAGACGAAGAAATGTGATTGGATGGAAGTGATTCCTTCTGGTACGATGGATAATTAGGTAGCCAAACTAACATGAAAGGTGTCTGATATCTCATAAATTACAGAAGGTGTGTGGGCATGCTGACACTCAGAAAAAGCCATAGATCATGTCTAACTATCTCATCCTTGTGGAGATAATTAAGAAAGAAATGTGGGTGTTCAAACCTGTAGACTGCGTAGAAGGACTAGCATACTTGTTAGAGCATTTTATGGACAATTGGCAGAAACCGCCCACCTTCGAACATCACTATTCTTTGACAACGCCGCTATTGATTTTTATTTCTTTATTTTATTTTTTTAAACTTGACATATTTCAAATATTATTTAAAAAAAAAAAAAAAACAACAAGCTGAGTCTAATCTTGATCTTTACCAATAAAACTCAATTTGTGACACTTCGCTACGAATGTCGTGAGTTGGCTTTTACACTGTGTAATTCTTTTTCAGGTGTCTAATTTAGCTGAAGCATAGATTCTCAACTGTATTAAAGGGACATCTCTAGTGCCCAAAATGCATATTTCAAATATTAATGCATATTAATGTGCTTTCAAAGTACTTTAAAATGCATGTCTCACATTTTGCATTGCTTAAAATATAAAATACTTACACCTAGATGAAATTGTGAAATCACAGCAGTTTGCAAGAAACAAGGACTGCCCACAATAGATGAGAAAAAGTCATCTCCTTTTTTTTTTGCTGCAAGAACCAATGAGAATATTGCCATTCAAATGAATGGAATATCCTGCCTCTCTAGTGATGTCATCAGAAAATGTGTTGCACTGTTAGGAGATCCTACTGTGTACAAGAGCAAGGTCACTCAGAGGCCACACAATAGACT